>JAJOOR010007030.1:0-69133 GCA_036250505.1 Solanum acaule | reverse complement strand
CCTATTTCCTGTTAATTAATGTTGAATGTACTTCCGCGACCGATGAAGTGTGATGACAAGTTTGAGAGGCTTGTTTGGGGTTCCTTCGGGTTCCTCATTCGCCATGTCACGTCTAGGCCCTAGGCTTGGGTCGTGACATGAAGTCTTGTCACCTACCAGTTGAACTTGAACACAAAGCACTATGGGCATTAAAGGCATTAATCTTAATTGGGTGAATGCTTCGAAAGGGAGATTAGATCAGCTGAATGAGATGGAAGAATTTTGATTACGGGCTTATGAAGGCTCAGTTCTCTACAAGGAGAAAATGAAGAAATGGCATGACTCTAAGATCCTTAGGAGAGAATTTTGAGTCAGAGACTTTGTGTTGCTTTACGATTCTCGATTGAGACTCTTTCCGGACAAGCTTAAGTCGAAATGGTCTAGCCCATTTAAACTGACATGAGTGTTCACAAATAAGGCTGTTGAAGTTGAAGGTAAGAAGGGTCTAACTTTCAAGGTGAATGGGCAGCGTTTGAAGCTTTATTTTGGAGTGTGTCATGAGATATCAATTATTGAAGTGGTGTATTTGGAAGATGCTTGAGAGCATTTCCATGTCGTGCCACAACGTTAAATAAGGCGCTTCTTGGGAGGCAACCCAAGCTTTAGTTGTTTTTGAATAATGGATGTTTTTTGTACAGGTTCAAAAATGATAATGTTGGAAAATGGCAATTAGGCGAGCCAACAGTCCAGTCAGCGACTCACCGAAGAGGTCGGCAAGCCCGACTTGGACCGCAATTGGAACCACCTAGCTTGATGGGTTAAGTTCTGTAAAACTCGCTGAGCTAAAAACTTAGTCAGTGATATGCCGAACTGGTCAGCGAGCCTGACTTTGTCCGCCGTTTGAACACCCCAAATTGCTAAGATTTATGTACAACTCGGTGACTTAGCAGACAACTCGGTGATGCACTGAGGAGATTCAGCAAGGCCGACTATCACCGCCTTTTGGCCTCAATTGGAAAGGTAGAGTTCAGCATATTTTGGTGAGCAACACACAGTTATGCGGTTCGCCGAATCCATTGGCGAGATTCGCCGAATGGCCACCCAGTGAAGGATTTTCCAAACCCGAATCTTTTCATCCCATACTATTGCATGTCTCTCTATATTTTGTGCTTGTTTATTCAGGTTACATTGAGGACAATGTTGGATGTTTTTGGTGGGGTGGAACCTTGTTAGGAATACCAATGTTAAATGAGTTTGAGTGTCGGTTATGATCAATACCGATGACTTGAATAGTGCTCTTAATTGAATGACTTGAATGTGCGGCTACGATGAGGCAAACTAAGTAAAATAGGCAATAATGTGAACTTTTAGCATCTCATTGTGACTAGCCGGTTATCGAATGAGTCTCTTGTGGTGAATGATGAGTCTGAGATTTGGACTCATTTAGGGCTTTATTTATAATGATTTATTGTCCTCAAATACTTATTTTATGCCAATAACTGATGTAAAACCCTTGATTTCCAGGTATTTTGATTGAGGAACAAAGCAAGGACACTAATTTCCAAAAGAAACAAAGCGAGCTGAAAGAATAAAGAAAAGTAAGCCTGATGTTCGCCAAGTCTACTTGGCGAGTCACCGAATGGCTTCTCGACCGCCTAATGTTTCAGTGTGCCAAACCCTGAAGGAAAGAACCCAAGTCGGCGAGAGAAAGGAGCAGTCGGCGGATCGCTGAGTGGCTCCGCAATGCAGTGTTAGATCACCCAAAGTTACAAAACTTGAGGATGCTGAAGGTAAAGACAGAAAGGCGATGGAAATGACCAAAAGGCGGATTGCCAAGTTGATCGACGAGCCCTATTTACTTCACCGAGTGGCTCTTCGCAACATATTTTTGGCGACTATAAATACATTTTTGAACATTTAGTTTAGTATCGAATCTTTCATTATATCAAATTTTATATTGAATTCTGAGTATTGAGACAAGTTTTCTCTAGTTTTTCCTAAGCTTTGGAGAATTTAAGTTTTTCACTTTAGACAAATTGGAAGTGGGTCTTTGAGATTCTTCAACTTGGAGCATTGTAAGGACAAAATTAATCTTACCCAGTTGATGGAAACTCAATTTGGTAATGATTTTTATCTTTTTATGATGTCTAGCTAAAACCCCAATTCTTGGGGAGTGATTATGTGATTATGGGTTGATTTAGTTTATGGGTATTGCTAATTGTTAGTTTAAATGCTGTTTAGAAGTGATTTCAATCATTAATTATGGTTTAATTTAAGAATTGTAGTTGCAAATACAGTTCTACCCTTGTGTTTTTGGCTTGCTCGAGAGAGAGATTTTAAAACTAATATTATTGATTGATGGTTTATGGGTATTAGGTTGTCATGGGTTAAGCTCGAGAGAGTCAATCCTAAACCCTTTTCCACACATTCAGCTCGAGAGAGTGAATGGACTAAGACGTAGGCTTTTCTTATTTTGCATGCTTGTCGATGTTTGAGAGAAATCAACTTGATTCGGGGTAAATTGTTTGAGAGAAATTTTACCTCCTCTATAGTCCAGCTTAATCACTAATATCTGGCTATTTTCTAATAATTGCAATTACCCATTTGTCTGTGTTACCCTATAATCTAATCACATCCAAAGAACCCGTCTCATTATTGTCATTTTTGTGTTATTTGTTGCTGTTGTAGTTGATAATTTTAACCAAAACCCCCTTATTTGACATTCGTGTCACCCCCTAATTTGAATTATGTTTTTATTTGATAATGTCTATCCCTATGACTGACTTGATCTTACTCGCACTTTCCTATTGAATCTTAAACATGTACTGCTCCCTGTGGGATTCGACCCTAACTCATTTAGTTGGGTTTTATACTAACTAGAGATCGTTGACACTTAGAATTGGATGAAGTATCTTTGAAACGTTAAATCAGTGAACATTGCACGCTAGCTAGAAAGTGTGGAGTCTTGTTTTTTATATTGGTACCAATTCTTTGTGTGGTGAGGTCGTTTTGAACATTGTATTTGATGACACCCAGAACTTGCCTCGTTAGTCCGATTGATTGAGTGAAGCGAACAATTGAAATGATCTTAGGTAAGAAGTTTGAAGAGTGAACCAAATTTGACAATATACCTCTTTGCGGCCAACCTCATGAGATGTGTGAACCTTGCTTGGCACCTTTTGAGCCTATCCTTTTCTTGGAAGAAACTTGAACAACTTTGACCTCTTTATCCCATCACCTATAACATTCATGAAGTTTTGGTTTGTTTGAATATCCAACTTAGACCAAAGGCCTAAGTTGGGGGTGTGGTGAAAAAGAGGGAAAGTCAAGAAGTGTGAATCTCCCCCTTTAAAAAAGATGGAACCCCTCCATGTAAAAAAAGTTAGAAAGGAAGTGAAGGAAAAGAAAACGAATGGAAAAGAGAAAAAGTTGTGAAATAAAGTAGTAAAAATTGCTAAAGAAGTGGGGCATCTGATGGTTCATATGAAGTTGAATAATGGGGTGGAGTTTGAGCATGTTTGAAAGTGAAAGAGAAGGAAAAAGAGTGATTTTCAGGCCACACTTCATGAAGGTAGAACCCACTAAGCCTAAATGATCATACCTTCACACTCAGGCCAGTTACAAGCCTTGAAAAGACCTTTGTGATCTTTAGTGAGCTGAAACAAATGTTAATTGGAAAATAAGGGCAAGCCTATGGGTAGAGTCATGCATGCGTTCGTCTTTTTGAGTGTGAGAGTTGTATGTGATTTCGGGACTTTAAATTGTTGAAGAATTTTGTGTGAATGTAGAGTCATCTTTGTTGCAAAGGAATTTGAGTACCTTTATTGAGCTTGAACTTGCATTGAGGCAAGTATGTGAACTTGAGTGTCCTTGATAATGGTGAGTCACAATTTGAATCTTTGAGTGCACAATTGAGCATTGTATGTGTAGTTTAAAACTTTTGTGTGTATTCATGTTGAGTCTTGTGCAGCACTATTTGAGACATCCTTATTCAACTGATGATCGTAAGTTTTACTTGAGGACAAGCAAAAGTTCAAGTTGGGGGTGTTGATGAGTCTGAGATTTGGACTCATTTAGGGATTTGTTTTGATAGTTTTAGTTTCCTCAAATGCCTAATTTGTGCTATAAACTGATGTTAAAGCATTGATTTTCAGGTATATGAGTCAAGGAACAAGGCAAGGATACTACTAGGCAAAAAGGAGCAAAACAAGCTGAAGAAGTGGAGAAAAGGTGATCCTGGTGATCGCCAAGACCAATCGGTGAACTGCCGAGTGGCTCTTCAGCTTGCCTAAAGTTCCAGTATGCCAGCCCTGAGGAAGAACCAACTTTGCCACATGAGTGAGAAGTCGGTGATTCTCCGAATGACTCCGCGAAGGCAACCTTGATCGCGCAAAGTTACAGGACTCTCAATGGAGGTGCGAGCAAATTGGCGATCCAATGGAGAAAAGGGCGCATCGCTGAATCCTTCAGCGTTCTGGACTTCGACCGCCTAAGGTTACAGTGCATATTAGCTGAATACTCAAAATAGGAAGGTGATGGACAAAGAAGATCGGTGAATCACCGATCAGTCGCCGAAGCCCGACTTATACTGCCGATTTTCCCCAAAAAGCCAACTTTTGAATCAGTATAAATTGATCTTTTGAAAAGATAGAAGGTATTTAGACAAGCATTGAGAAACTTTTACCCAGAACTAAAAAGCATTGTTCTTGTAGAATTTTGAAGCTTTCAAGTAGATTTCACATAAATTTGGATTTGGGTTGTTGAATTTCACGATTTTTGGAACATTGTAAAGGATTGGAGACTAATACCCAGCTGATGGCTAATCTAGTTGGTAATTGTTTTTACTTTTTTATGATGTTTAGATAAAACCCCAATTCTTGGGGTGTGATTATGTGATTATGGGCTGAATGAGCTTATGGGTATTAGTAATTACTGATTTAAATGATCAATTTAAGTGGGTTTAATCATTAGATGTGTTTTAATTTATTAATTGTCATTACAAATGCAATTTTAATTTTGAGTTCTTAGCTTACTTGAGAGAGAGGTTTTGGAACCAAAGCTTTTGATTAACGGTTCGTAGGTATTGGGTTGATATGGGTTCAGCTCGAAAGAGTCAATCCTAAACCTAATCCTACCCATCTTGCTCGAGAGAGAGGATGTATTAAGGTTGTGGGCTGTTCTTATCTGCTAAGCTTGTTGATGTTCGAAACAAATCACTTGAAACGTGATAGTTGTTCGAGAGAAAATTATTCAATCATAGTCCAGTCTACCCTCTAATATTTAGCTATTTATTAGTAGTTTAAAATTACCCATACAGTGAAATTTGCCTATAATCGATCACATCCCAAGAATTCCTCTCTATATTGTTATTTTCTCTTGGTTTTATTGTGTTGTGGCTGATAATTTGCAGACCAAAACCCCCCATCTGACATTCGTCTCATCCTCTTTGAGTTGTTTACTTGTCATTTTCGATAATTCTATTCCTATAACTAATTAGACCACGTTTGTACTTCATAGTTAAATTTGAACACGTACCACTCCCTGTGGGCTCGACCCCAACTTATTGTTGGGTATTATAGTAGTTAACGATCCTTCGCACCTAGAATTGGATGACGTGTGCTTGAAATGTTGATCACAAACGACTTTTTTTGTCCTTCACACTTCTTCCCCTTGTCAACCACATTAGGTACATATCCCCAGTGAACTGGCAGAATCTATCCTATGCATACCAATATTCCTCCTTTTGGCATCATAAAAAAGTAAAGGCAATAAACCAGGATTAAAAGTAAGAAAGTATGGTAAAACCATAGCCATTCATCAACAGAAGCATTAATGAAAAGTAGAAAATTAAGAAAGGTCATTAACAAAAACAGGGAATTAATTACATTGCATACAAAGAGTGCATTCAAAACATTATAAACAAGTTACTAAGGGAAAAACGAGACAATACCCACTGAAAAAAATGATAAAGGGAAGACAGATAGGAAACTAAGAAGGAGGAGGCTTTTGGGTGAGGGATTGTAGGATAAGAGTGAGACGAGCATTTGCATCATCATGGGTCTTGATTGACTTTACCTTGAATTCAACATTTTGAGCCATGAGGCTTTCATTTTTATCCCTCAGTTCGGTGACTTCAGCTGAACCTGGTCTCTCAGTTTGAGCCTTTACCAACAATACCTTCAACAAGGCTATCTTTGCATCTTTCTTGCATAACAGTGCTGTCATTTCCTCTAGCTCATGCCTCAGTTGACTCTGTTCTACCACCAACTCAGACATTTTACTCATGTGCCCTGTTTTTCCTTCCACATACTCACACTTAACTAGGGTGTTAATGGAGAAAGTTTGATTCATTGTTCCTCTTACACCTGCTTTAAGAGGAATCTCCATGTGATTGAACACTTTTGTTAAGAAATAGCCGTAACCCATGCCATGTTTCCCATCTTTCATTGTAAGAGTCTTGTGCATATGTTCTAGCATGATGGCTGGAAGGTTTATGGGATCAAACTTGCTCAGTGCTTCCATTAGATACAGGTTAGCCATAGAAGCAACAATTCACTTCTCATATCGAGGAATAAGAACTTTGTTCACAAACTCAAAAAACAATTGATATTCCCCCTTCAAAAGTTTCTTGGGAATACCAGCACAGTTTAGCTTTGGGAGTTTACCATATTCTTGAACAAAACTTTTGGAGCAAAGTTGTTCAGCCACTAACTTGATCCCTTCAATGGGTACACCTAGAATCTCTCCCAACCTTTCCTCTTTCAAGTGAAAAATTTTGTCACCTACTCGCGTATTGAGACTCCCATCGTCTGTAAATTCAGCATTATAGTAGAAATCCCTTACTTGAATGTGATCTATAAACAGATGAGTCTATGCTTGAATTTCCACAGTCTGCCAGATTACACATTCCTTGCTTGATGATTATCTCAAGGTCAAACACTCTTCCATTTAGAACCTTTTGTTTGTTTGAAATGTTAGTTCTCTCATCCCAGTTCAACTCCTTTTAAACCTTCATCCTTTTACTCTTTCAACCTGCTCTCTTAGATTCTGCAAAAAGTTCCTCAGTGTCAGGTGACACTTCCCTTTTTCTCTTTGCGGTCTCCTTCACTTTCCTGTTTACCGACTCCTTATTCTCTCCCTTCTTCAAATCAACTTCCTTTTTAACTGGTTCTTTCCTTGTTTTGGGTTTCTCCTTTCTTAATACCTCTTTCCTCCTCTTTTCCACTATAAAAACAATGTCATCTGAAAAAGTTTCACTTTCATCCTGCTCATTTGATAATTCAACCATTGCTTCGTCAGGGACCAGGTTCTCTTCTAGTATAGTCTTTCTTCTTCTCCTGCTCTCAGTAGTGCTAACCTTATTCTCCTTCATTGCGTCACTCATTAACTTTCTTGCTGAACCCCTGGTACGATAAGGGTTTTTCTTTGCGGATATGTCTTCAGTCACTTTCTCTTTTCCCTTACTGGAGATGGGAACCATCCTTATTTTCACAGCCCAGCACAAAGGACGATTTTCCTCATCCTCTTCATCATCAACAATAGTAGAGGGTAGAATGGTTCCTGGGGTTTTGTCGAACTTTGATTCAAAGGTCTCAAGAGAAGCCTTTGGATTTCTGTCTCCTTCCTCAGAAAATGGAGCTCTTGTGCTTTCCGTCGTTTCTGTGAGGCTTTCCACCACTAACTCCTCACTGGCAGCCAAAATATTTGCTCAGAGTTTTTCTCTTCAGGAAGGTCTCCCTCAAAGAGAAGTTCAGACAACAAAGAGAAGATGGGACCAGGTTGAGATGGAGACAAAGGGGCATCACTTTCTTGACCCATTTTGGACTGCACGACCTTGTCAGGAGAGGAATTTTTTGGGTCATTTAGATCTAGAGAGGGGGAGCACACTGGAGAGGCTTTGTCAATAGAATTTGGAATGACCTCAGTGGTTGGGGTGTGACAATCTTCAACCGGAGGAATGGTTGAGATTGGTGTTGAAATAGGGTCACTAGAGGAGGAGGCGAAGGCCACAGGGTTTATTTCATTTAGAATGTCCAGCATCTTTAGGGAAGGGGATGGAGTTTGAGTAATTTTATAGAGAAAGGAAGAGAAAACAGAGAGAAAGATATTAGGGTTTCTAAAAAAAAAGAAGAGTTTGAATATTTTTTGAAGAGAGATGAGAGAAGAGAGTATAAAAAGAAATGAGAAGGTGCGTCATGTCCCTTGATAGGATGCGTCACTTAAATTTAAAGCAATGGGACAACGGTCAGATGACAAATGATTGACATGTGGAAGTCACAACGGTTCTCATTAGCAATTTAAATATAATGTAAAGAGTGCTAACCTTTTGAGATAGGTACAGGTCCATCTCTGCAATTTGAAGATGGTTATCCTAGAATTGTTTTGTCCTTCCTTTTTTCCAGCAAATCATTATGAGTGTATACCTGCAAAAGGTATAAGATTGATTTTACCAAAAAAAGCATTACAAATACCAAGGATACCTGCCTCCTAATCATAGCCAATGAGGGTTGGATGCTTCAGATGAGATCAACTGAGTCAAGCTTCAGCATTCTGAACCTCAATCTATTTTTCTCAAACTAGTCCTTGCTCAAGGCTTTGGTGATAATGTCAGAAATTTGATCTTCAGTCTTACAAAATTCCATACAAATGTTTCCCTTTTCTATATTATCTCTCAAAAAATGGTGTCTCACATCAATATGCTTAGTCCTTTTATGTTGAACTGGATTCTTTGCAATATTGAGTGCACATGTGTTATCACACAAGAGCGAGATAGTGTGAGTGATCACTCCAAAGTCTTCAAGTTGCTTTTTTATCCATAGAAGTTGAGCATAACAGGATGCAGCTGCTACATATTCTGCTTCAGGTGCAGAAAGAGCTACTAAATTCTGCTTCTTGGTTTTCCAGGAGATGAGTGAAGACCCCATAAAGTGAGCCATTTCTGAGGTGCTCTTTCTATCAACTTAATATCCTACATATCTGCATCTGCATATCCCACCAGTTCAAAAGAGTCTCCTGAAGGATAGAATAGGACCAGTTCCCTGTCTTCTTCAGATACCTTAGGATTCACTTGGCAGCTTTCAAATGAGACTCCTTGGGGCAGGCTTAAAACCTAGAACACATACCCACGCTAAACACAATATCAGGTCTACTTGTTGTCAAGTACAACAATGAACCAATGATGCCTCTATACATAGTTTTATTTACTATAGGACCAGATTCATCTGCATCTAGTTTTGAGTTTGTTTCTATGGGAGTATCAATAGGCTTTGCATCCATCATATGAAATTTTTTCAGCACCTCATTGATGTATTTTTCTTGACAAATAGAGGTACCATTTGATGTTTGTCTGATCTGCAACCCCAGGAAGAAACTCAATTCTCCCATCATACTCATTTCAAATTCACTGCCCATTAGTGAGGCAAATTCCTCACACATGACTTCAGAAGTTGCTCCAAAGATAATATCATCAACATACACTTGTATAATGAGCAATCTTTACCTCGTGTTTTCAAGAAGAGAGTATTGTCAATTTTTCCTCTTTTGAAACCATTTTCCATAAGGAACTTAGACAACATTTCATACCAAGCTTCAGAAGCCTATTTAGGACTATAAAAAGCCTTATCTAATTTAAGCACCTTATTTGTATTATCAACATCTTCAAATCCATGGGATTTCTTTACATAAACCTCTTCCTTCAGGTAACCATTCAAGAATGCACTTTTTACATCCATATGAAACAATTTGAATTCCATGAAAGCTGTAAAAGTAATGAGAATTCTAATAGCTTCCATCCTTGCCACAGGGGCAAATGTTTCATCATAGTCAATGCCTTCTTCTTGGTTATATCTCTGCACCACCAGCCTTGGTTTATTTCTTATAATAATACCATGTTCATCCATCTTGTTCCTAAAGACCCATCTGGTCCCTATTATAGTTCTATTAGGGGGCCTAGGGACCTGGTGCCATACTTTACTTTTTTCAAATTGGTGAAGTTCCTCTTGCATGGAATTCACCCAATCAACATCTTTCAAGCCTTCCTTGATATTTTTGGGCTCAATATTTGATATGAATGCTGAGAATGCAACTAGATTTCTAGTTTTGGACCTAGTATGCATTCCATATATCAAGGGAGAAACAAGATTATCAAGAGGATAAGAAGACCTATGTTTCCACCCTAACTTAATTGTCAAGGGTTGGAGTTGATCTGCCTCTTCCTCTTCATTTTCAGAATCTTCATTCTCAGGTTGAATTGCATCCTCTGGTTCAACATTATCAAATAGACTAGGTCTCTCTTTAGGTTTATCATCTTCATTGACTTCTTCATTTGAATCTGGTTCAACAGTATTTGGATCTTGAGTTCTTTCAACTTATGACTCATTCTCTTTGAATCTTAAGTAGTTCTTCCAGCTCATCATCATCCTTGTTCTTTAGATCTTTGATATCACCAGTTTAATAAAAAATCACATGAATACTTTCTTCAATGCACAAAGTCCTCTTATTGTAAATTCTATAAGCTTTACTTGAAGAGGAATATCCCACAAACACTCCTTCATCACTTCTAGGATCAAATTTTCCTAGATCATATATCCCACTGTTCAGTACACAACATTTGCATTCAAAAGCCCTTAAATAACACAATTTAGGTTTTCTATTATTTAGTAGCTCACAAGGAGTTTTATTCAAAATAGACTTCATCTAACACATGTTAGTCACATAACAAGACGTGTTATCTACTTCAGCCCAGAAATATTTTGGAAGATTTGAATCAATGAGCATAGTTCTGGCAATATCAACCAGAGTTCTATCCCTCCTCTTAACAACACTATTTTGCTGAGTCCTTGGAGCTGAAAAGTTATGATGAATGCCATTTTTAGCACAAAAATTATCAAACTTGGCATTTTCAAACTCATTCCAATGATTAGACCTGATCCCTGCAATCTTTCAGTTCAGCTTTGTCTGAATCATCTTCACAAATATCATCAACACATCATACGTTTCATCTTTTGACCTCAGAAACATAGTCCAAGTGTACCTTGAATAATCATCCACAATTCTAAGTATATACTTCTTTCCACCTCTACTTTGAATCTTCAAAGGGCTACAAAGATCCTTGTGAATTATCTCAAGAGGTCTTGTTGTACTCACTTGCTTCTTTGATTTAAAAGATGATCTGATCTGCTTTCCTTTGACACATGCATCACATACTTTGTCATCACTGAATTTTAGCTTTGGTAATCCACATATCACGTCTCTGGATACAAGTATGTTTATCAAAGACGAGCTCACATGACTAAGTCTCCTGTGCCACAAGTCAGTATTTTCACTTTGGGAACTAAGACATGTAAGATCATCTCCTTGGGAAGTATCCAGATCAGCAACATACATATTCTTACACCTTCTTGCAGTTAGGATTACTTCCTTTGATGTCAGATTTGTAACAGTACAAATTTCTGATAAAAATCTGACCTCATTACCTTTATTACATATTTGTGAACACTAGGTAGACTATATTTCAGTCTATTAACATAGTATACTTTCTCAATAGAGTGCTCAAGAGATTTTCAAATTCTCCCCATTCCCAGAATGTACCCCTTCTTTCCATTTCCAAACGAGACACCTCCACCTTAAAGTGCCTTGAGTGAGAGGAAGTTTTCAATCTTCCCATTCATATTCTTCGAGCATCCACTGTCCATGAACCAACATTGGTGACTACTTCATCCACTCCCCTGCAACATAGATTATTTGTTAGATTCAGGAACCCATTTTAGTCTGAGTCAACAGTAAGAAGATAAAGGCATAATAAGAGAATTTCTCGTTCAGTATGGCAAGACAGTCTGTCTCATATTATGTAAAGAGTCAGAACTAGAACCAGGTCCCTTGTTCTATATGACTTCCTATTTGGAATAGTTTGAAAAAATTTCTTGAGTTCTTCTCCAAGCTGGACACTCCTTCTTCAGATGACCATTACAGCCACAATAAAGACACAAAATATTGCCAGACACTGACACATATTTGTTGTGAGAGTTATATCAATGACTTATGTTCAAGCTTCCTAAGCCTTTCCCATCATTTTGACCCTGACTAATAAGATTGGCAAGCAATTTTGAAGAAGTGGTCCATTTCAGAGATTTGTTCAATTCTTCTTTAACACTGACGAGGTCCCTTTCTAACTGATCATTTCTCTCCAAGGCCATAGCTAGTTTCACTTCAATAGTATTCAAGCTAGTTTCTAGCTCTAGTTCTAAACTGCTAGCTTCACCATTTCCTCTGACAAAGTTCTTACTCAACTTCTTTAATTTTTCCTTCGGTTCTAGATTTTCAGATTCCAGAACCATCATTTGTTCTCCCATTACTGACATTTCAGAAACCAAAGATACTTTTTCATCATGAAAAAAAATCTAGATTGTTATTCATCAAATCCTTTCAGTGGTCAACTCAGTGATTGAGTTAATGAAAATAGCTGCTAGACTTCTCAACCTTTTAATAGAATAAACATGCAAGTTATGTTTAAAGTCAGAAAGAGTTACCTCTTCTTCAGCTTCTTCATCATCAAATTTTGCCATGAAAGCAAATATTGCATCAAACACATCCTCATCATCTTTTACTGCAAGCATGGAGGCATCTTCAGGGTGTTCGGATTCTTCTAAGTCACTTGAAGAGTTTCTCCAGACTGCAAGGGCCTTCTTCACAACATAGTCAGCAATAGCTTTTCTTCCTCTCTTATCAGGGACTAGATACCTTCTCTTGCCTTTGTCTCCTCCAACCTTGACATAGTCTTTATATTCAAGTTTGTGCGTAGGACAATATCTGATAAAATGCACTGGTTTTCCACACTTGTGGCATAAATCATTTGCATTAGCATCCCTGCTAGAGTTTCATGTCTTCCTGAACCCTCCATGTTTCCTTACGATTTTATGAAATCTTCTAGTGAGATAAGCCATGTCTTCATCTTCTTCAGACACTTTACTTGATGTCACCTTGAGTGCTAGTGACTTGTCCCTCTTTACTTCCTTCTTTGAAGTTTTCTGATTTATGTTCATCTCGTGAGTTTGAAGATCTCCAATCAAGTCATTTATTGTCAGCACCTTCAGGTCCTTAGCTTTAGTAATAACATCAACTTTACTTGCCCACGACTTAGAAAGAATTCTCAGTATCTTCATGACTTGCTTACTTGGATGAATAGGCTCTCCCAAGCAACGTAGCTCATTTTTTATAGATGAGAATCTAGTGTGCATATCATGAATGGTTTCTCCCTCCTTCATGGTGAAGTTTTCATACTGAGTAGTAAGCATGTCCACCTTCGATTCCTTCACTTTCTCAGTCCCTTCATGAGCAGTTCTAAGACAGTCCATGATTTCTTTAGTTGATTCACATGTGGAGATTTGATTGTATTCCTCAGTTCCTATGCCACACACCAACAATTTCTTTGCCTTGTAGTTTTTCTCAATATTCTTTCTATCAGCCTCAGTGTACTGTTGTCGAGTTTTGGGAATAACTCTAGTAATGTCTCCTTCTTTTACTTCAGTTATAGGAACATAACAACCATCAAGCATGACATCCCATATCTCACTATCCTCAACCCTAAGAAAATCATGCTTTCTAGTTTTCCACCAACGGTAGAAATGGCCATGAAAATGAGGTGGCCTAGTTAATGATTGTCCTTCCTCCAAATTTAGTGAAGCAACCATTCTTCCACAGGATTCTCTCTTGGTGTTGACCAGTTAGAGAGCCCAGGCTCTGATACCAATTGTTAGAATGTATGCAGCCACTATACGTCAACAGAACAGGTCCCTTAACTTAGTAAGAACAGTAGCTAAAATAAATGCGTCAAAATAAATTATACAAGCAGTTTACGTGGAAATCCCATTGCTCAAGGGAGGAGAAAATCACGACCTGTCTCACAGGATTTCAACTCAAATCCATTATCATTCAAATGGAACAAAGATTTAGATTACAAGCTCTTGCAATCTAGGAATTTAACTCTAAATCCCTTCCCCCTCATTGTAACAACTCTGTTATGAACAAGATTCAAAGCAACAACTTTGTTGCCCACTAAATTAGCTAACACTAATCGATTTAGTCTTCACTAACTCACCATAGCTAACTCTAGCTACACAATATTGAAAACACGATCTGATCTGATTCCCTTATAACACAGGAATAGATCTATAAGAATAAGCACAGAAATATAAACCTACAACAACTAAGAACAATGACAACTTTATCACGCCCTTGTTGTTCTTGATGAGAATATTTCTAGATAGAATGGCTTTTTACTCTTTTCAAACTTTCAGGATGCAAAAAACTGGGTTGTTTCCATTTGATATGAAGCTTATATATGATGGACACTAAACACTAGAAGAAAAGCTACTAGTTGATGACCCTACAACTCTGTACGAGACACGAACCACTTTCTACGGATGGCAGGGTGCGCAAAGTACTTTTTCCAGCTGTCTTTTTCTCGTACAAAACCACCATTCTCACATGGGATCAAGTCCCCTATCAGATCCCATGGTTTGTCAAATCCTCAAAACTACATATTAAAAATCATGTCAACTCCCTCCTTAAACTCAATAGGTGAACTATTTTATTAGAAAAAAAGGCAATGTCAATCTTACTAATAAGATGATTTGGAATAATAAGAACCCTTTTAAAATCTATTTCTTTTTGTGGAAAGTGCTACGTAACAAGGTGGTTGTGGATCTAAATCTCACTAAATTTAAGGTCCACCTACCTTCTAGATGTTCTTGTTGTTACATGATTTATGAAGAAGAAACATTTGAACACTTATTCTACAAAGGTCAGATAGCACAACAAGTTTGGAGACATTATAACAAACTATTTGAGATCAGCGAGAATCATAATTGTTTTAAAAAACTATTGATAAACTGGTGGATTTCAATGGAGAAGAATCTGGTCCAAAATATTGTCCTTCAAATCCTTCCTAGTATTATAATTTAGCAAATGTGGAAAGCAAGATGCAAGCATAGATACAAAGGCATAAAGATGAACTTCAAGAGCATCACCCATAACACTAATAGTCAAATTATTACTGTAGCCCACAAACAGTTCCAAAGCATCTCATGGATTGGGAGCAGTTTTACAGCATCGTCGAAATGGCTAGGGACAAGATCAGTCATATTCTTGTTCTATAGTTAAGATCAAAACTAGATTTCTACAAGCTTAACACAGATGGTTTCTCTAAAGGAAATCCAAGACTAAGTGCAGGAGGCGGTATAATTAGAGACAAACAAGGCAGGATGAAGACTCCTTTTGCAGAGGCTTATGGAAGCACTACCAACAACATGGCTGAGATAGTGGCTCTGGAAACAGGTATTTAGTGTTGTGTCAACAATGGAATTAGAAACCTGGAGGTGGAGGTTGATTATAAACTTCTAGTAGACAGTATCCTCAACCTTCAAGATACTCCATGGATCCTATGGGATAAAATTATCACCATCAGGTATCTCCTTCAACGACTGGACAATTGGAGCCTTCAACATTGCTTCAGAGAAGGAAATAAGGTGGCCGATTGCCTCGCCAATTAGGGTCTCCAGTGCGCTAACAGAACATGGATCACTCATCATCATCAATTGCCAAGTGAGGCAAGAGGAGAACTGATTTTGAATAGAATGAATGTGCCTTCCCTCATAACGTTATCAAAAAGAACTCTTTCTTCCTAGATAGAGACTTGTATAGAATTTTTACTTTTGATGTTCCTTAAGGAACTGTTGTGCTGAGGTATATACCTCATTTAGTTATTTTTTTAGAGCTTACATATAAATCCTACTTTGGTATATAGATTAGGGGTTGTCCCACTCTAAGTAGGTATCAAGAATTATCCTCCCTTACTTGTACTTTTTATGGTATTAATAAAATACAAAAATCAATTTTTTTTAAACAAAGTTACAGGGTCACCTATATTTTCCACTTTGTAAAATGGTCTAGCCACCACTCCCTTTTTCTTAGTCACAGGACCATCTAGTCCTTCCCCATAACTACTTGCCTGACCTACTTCATTCTCACATACATCTCCACCGTCCATCCTCATACACTTCTTCTGTTTTATCATGCTCAAATATTTCCTCTATTTTTCATTCTCCTAAATAATCTTAGTCTTCTCCCAAATGCACACAAAAATATGCGTGGTAATCAAAGTAATAAATGGTTCTTTTAGATTATCGAACCCAAATGACTTATGATCAATTTAGATTCAATTCAACTAATTCCAAAAATTAAAGAAAGTGTTTTCAAGAAACCTGTGTTTTCTATACTAAGTTTGCAAATAATTAAAGCTTTAAACATTAACTAACTAGACAACTTCAATTTCGGTGTTTAAACAATAAAGGGACAATTCCAAGGTTGTAACATACTTAAGGCTTCATGTATCACATCTCTTTCATGGATTTCTTATGGTTGTCGAAATACTGATTTATAGGGTTGATATTATAATCATGATCTCTCAACCTCTAACCAACTACCTCAATTAAATGCCTAACTACATCGTTGAGTGCGAATATGCATACTCAATTAAAGAGCATTTATTTATAATCCTAGCTCTTAACTAAGCACGATGTTAGTCTGGGTATCAATCCTAAACATGAAAATAGACAAGTGGTGCGTAAGAAAGATCGCCTCCTGTATTCTTTGGTTTATCTACCTCTTCGTCTATCGAGTTCAAGAATAGATAATAAATTTATGTCAAAGTGGCCAATCATAAAATACTAAAATAAAAATACAAGAGTAATTAATAGGATAACCAAATTAATCCATAGAAATTGATGTTCAATAATCACCCATGACTACAGCCCCAGAACAAAGACTTTTAGCCACTCATAATCATAAAAAAACATAAATAAGATTGTTTTCACGTAATTCAAGACAAAAGAAAAAGTAGGAGATTGAAACCCATGATGAATTGTAATCTTTTTCTCTTGCACTTGAAAAAGAATAAGTCCCATAAAAAAATAAAGAGTTTATGGAACTAATTCCTTCTTCTAATTGGATTTGAAATCCTCAAAAATCTGGAAATTCATCGAGGAATTCGGGGACGAGGCGCCAACAACTGGTAGCAGTCACTAGGCTACTACCACGAAGCGCTTTCGGTGCGCTAGGAAGAGCCCCCAGTTGTTTCAAGGTTGGGGAGGTGCGCCACTGCTGTCCTGCGCAATTTTTATTTTGTTGTGCTCATTTTCCTTGCTCCTTAAAGTCCTTTCCAGCTCCCATTGTGCTCGTACTCCTTTTGGAACCCCTATATATTGCTAATCATGTAGGTTTGTGTGTAATCATAGCAATACTTCATCAAAACATACCAATTAGCATCAAGAATGTCCTCGAAACATAAGGTACATGTAGGTAAAATGTAGTAATTAGTCATATAAATATGTCCATGATCACCACCCCACACTTAAACCTTTCGTCCTTGAACAATCTCCAAACTACCAGCTCATCATTAACACCTAAGAATTTATCTACCCGCACTAGAATCGACCAAACACATTCAATCATGCTTTTGTAATTCACACTTTATGGAATTAAAACATATTATTTTACCAATTTAATATACTAATCGACAAAATATAACCTCATGAATGACTCGCCACCAATCTTACCGGGCCAATATAATCATATAAGAACACACCAACATGAAATACACCCAAGCGTGCGCCACGAATGCCCTCACTATTTTTGGTATAGCCTTTCACTCAAACATTCATCATGTTCACACCTTTTAATTTCAAACATGCCTATTTTTTCAAAATATAAGGTCTCACTCTCACAAAAGATGTTCTTGCATATCACAAGATACCATAGGCTTTCTCATAGTATACTTTAACTTTCACAATGCATTTATTATGGAATCAAGATGACTTAACTTGATTGTAATATTGTCTCCAAGACAGGGAGGTTACATTTAGGATACCAATAGTGACTACTCCTCCTCCTTAATGCACTTGTTTTATCATTTGGACAATTTAATCACTTTTCTCTTCTTTGGGTCACACCTCTTAATCACCCTCTATTCATCTTTTAATTTCATCATTTACATATTTAAACACTTGTTCAAAATGTTGCCTTCTTTTCTTCTCTTATTTAAGCACTTCTCTTATATATATATATATAGGCATAACAAGTGCTTATGCAATTTTATTATGGGTTCTTGACATCTCAATTCTTATTTTCACCACATAAGACATCCCACCATGCTTTATTTCTATCATTATTTTAATCTACTCTTTCTTCGTGACACAGTGCATTAAGGATCAATATTTGGATCAAATAATGGAATGGTATCAAAGACAAAAGAAAACAAAAACAAATAGTCCTAAGCGCTTCAATGAGACTATCCTTAAAAAAAATCAAAAATAAAATTCGAGGAACCCATCCTAAAAATTAAAAAGACTCGATAAAGTCACATGGAAGTCTATCTCCCACCCCACACTTAAATTGTGCTATGTCCCTAGTGCAATCTAAAACGACTCTAAGACTCAACTAATAATCCAAATAATCAAAGACAAAAGAAAACAAACAAAAAAATAACTAGTCCTAATCGCTTCAATGAGACTATCCTTACAAAAATTATCGGAAAAAAAAATCGAGGAACCCATCCTAAAAATTAAAAAGACTCGATAAAGCAGTGAATTATTCACATGGAAGTCTATCTCCCACCCCACACTTAAATAGTGCACTGTCCCTAGTGCAAAAAATAAAACATGAGTAAAGAGTGAAAGAAAAACTTCCTTTTCGCTTCTAGGCAGCACGGTCATAATCAACATTCACCACATTTGTGGCATCACCCACAACCATTAAGGTCGTACCAATTGTGATATCCCATAATTTATTCTATTATTGCATAATATATGTGGCGTGGCGTGGCATGGTTATATGTGGTTTATATGACTTGGTATAGTACATTGAAAAATAAGATAGCAAATGTGTGGAAATATCAAGGAACTAAACTAAAGTTTTAGGTCAAAGGAATCCGTCAAACAAAGGTTCGAGGTTAAAGAAATGACTCAGGTCGCACCTCACCCGTTTGAAAGGTTTAAATTAACCCATACCTATGAGATAAGACTATGAGTGTCTAATATGCTAAGAATAATGTGTTATGAGGTATTATAATAGTTCAATGGTTGTACGTTATGTTTTGAAGTCAACAAAATTAGCGAAACAAAGGTCAGAAAAAGTTATTGAATAATAAAATTTTCTGAACTTTGGGTCAAATGTCTTGGATGTTTTATCCCAATATATAAGATGTTAAAAGACCCACAAACTATAAAATCCAAGGTCTATGAGTCTAGTTTACAACTCAAAAAATCTCACATCAAACCGTCATCAAAGTAAGAAGTTATGAGTGTTTTACTGCGGATTGTCTGGGCAGACTCTGGGTAGCGAAATGGGTCGGGTAAAAAAATATGGTATGTCGGCTATTCAACATTTTAATCCAAAAAAAAAATCTTTTTAGTTCCTATATAGAAAAAAGCTTAAGAGAGGGTTCTAATGGTGTTCTTGGATGATTAAGGTTCTTTTTTAGCGATTTCTACCATTAAAGGTTGCCCTCGTGCCTAGAAACGTGATCTCTACACGTGATAATCATTTTATCCTTCTATTAGCTACATTTGAAGCTAGTTTTGGAAGATATAACTTGATAGTTATTGGTGTTTCTTAAGTTTTACACTTGGTTTGGCTAGGTAATCATCTAGGGACTCTTTTATGATTATTTTTATGAAGTTATACGAATATTTTTTTGAGTTAGGACCATATGGAAAATTTACCGATTTAAGCTCAATTAAAAGTATAGGTGCATACCATCTGTGTATCTATTGTGTTTGTGAAGCTTAGAACGTAAGAAAAATCTTTTGTGAAGAAACTAAAGGTTTTCAGATGTTCATTGGAAAGATATGTTAAGGTTAAGCTTATTCCTTCCTTTTAGCATGACTCCTGGAAAATTCCTAAAACGCCAAATGCGATATTTACTATTCTATTGCTCAAAAGACCTTCTGTGAAAGGCATTGGAATCGCAACTGAATTATTTTCATGATACTATTATGTTGATATTCTACTCGTTTGGATAAATAAGGTATTCGGCATGTACATGTCATTTTATCGGCTTCCTTGACTATATGTCCATATGTATGAATTCTTATTCTTTTTTGGGTGGTGTGACTTACAAATATTATGGAAGACATTTAGTATTTGCAACTAGTCCTCTTTTCCCGCTAAAGTATACTTTGAAAACTCTATAAAGTAACACACGATTTTCAAACTCAAATATAACTTAGATGTTTAAACTATTAAAACACTTGATTCTTAAATACTTTTTTTTATAAATTATATGGGAACAAGGAGTATGAACTAAGTGAATCACCTTGAACCTTTTATGAAAATCTTCAAGGTTAGAATTCTAAAAGTTGAGATAAGTGTCCAAGCATATTCGTAAAAACATATGAGGTTCCATGAGACATTTACATGTTATACGAAAGTGATTATGGAATCATGAGGACAAGCGTACAAATGAGCCACGATTGGCAACATGATTATGGTAACATAAATTCATTACGAATCCATGACATGACATGCTATACATTTTATTCCCTAAGCTATAATTGGGAACTATAAGGACTATTACCTATATTTATATGTATGAGATACATATGACCACAAGTTGGTGAATATGATGCCGGTTAGCTACCGGGAGGCACCACTATTGCTAGCATTTGGTTGGGTATGTCATGCATTTGCATCTATATATATGTCACGACCCAGGGGTATCCCCCTAGATGTAACATGGAGTATAGAACCCCGAAGGACTCGATACAAGCCACTTAGCTCTCATAACATAAGAAATAGAACAATAAGAGTAAAACAATAGTCCAAGTCCAATAGTTTTTATAAACGAAAAGTGGAAGTCTAAAACACTTGTGTCATCATAGCCATCTAATACAATAGAATGAAATTGGGCCTAGCCCATATATCATGTCCAAAAGAAAAATACATGAAAGAAACTAAACAATAAACTCCATCCTCGAAGCATGAGAACTCACCAAAATTTGGAATATCTCAAGTCAACCTCTAGCCACGAAACTCGGATACTTGACTATCGGACCCTACATTTGGAGAAATGTAGGCAAGAGTATGCGTTAGTACAAACAATGTACCAAGTATGATAGTCATGCATAAAAACATTTAAAACATGCTAAAAGGGACATCATTTCATGACATGCAATTGACCAAGCTAAAACATGATATAATATAGTTAGAAAACATAAGTAATAAAACCATGGTCAATGCAAGCTAACATGATCTTTAAAAACTTTAATATCATATGTGATACTTCTTGAAGTAACCTTAGTTCCTTATTAATTGTGGGGGATTAGCCTTAACCGACATAGAGACCATGTGAGCAATAACATGACCCCCCGGTGTCTCCCACACCAAAAAGGGTTGTCCTATTTGCCAAGGTAGAACCATGAACTTCTAGCTTAAGTGGATCCACTAGCTAATGTCTATTTTAGAAAATCATCATATGGGTGCATATAGGTAAGGGATAAAGAGATTGCTTCTAGACACCCAGCCTCTACTCGGGAGAGCTTCCATCTCAATGTCCTCTCGGTGCTAAGCTAAATCCCATGGAATAGTCATTTTTTTACTTGACCGCATTATTTATGGAAAGGTACCCTAGGATAACCAATCAAAGATAGTTTCATTAGGATACCTCTTACTTTTTGATTCAATTAGGTGAGAAAGCCTTCAACCTAAGAATCCTTTCTATGTGAGAAAACCTTTCACATCATGCTAGTTATGTGTTTATGAGAATGTCCTTTCAACAACACAACAACAACATCATCATTGGTACTTTACTCTCAAAGCACCCTTAAAACATTTGCATAGATTTCATAAGAAAATGCGTAAGTCCATAATTTACCTCTTGAGGTTCAAAACCCACTTTCAATCATCAATGCTTAAAAAACATGGGTTAGATATGGATTTCATCATAAATTCGTGTAAAACTAGTAATACATGCTTGATTTCATAAAAATCTTCCTTTTCAATCAAAATCCCATATCACATGATTCATAACTTGAAAACATAGGGGTTACATGGGTTCATAGGGAAATCATCATAAAATCATCAATTCATGCATAAGAAATCAAAATTCAATAATTTAAATCAACATTGAAGAGAACCCATGACAATTGAAGAAAATCCTAACTCAATTGGGGAATTATAATCTTTGAAATAGAGGAATTTGGGAACTCCATGGATGAAAACTATCATACCTTTATTACAAAGCCCACAAATGCTTAAGGAATGGAGACTTGACCTTGATTCTAGCTCCAACTTTTTCTTCTTCTTCAAGTTCTAGAGAGAAACATTTTAGAGGAAGAATTTGGGATTTCTTTTGGGTTTTGGAAGTAATGACCTGAATGGGTGAGTTTTGGGGTTAAAATGACTTATATAGGGGTCCTAGACTTGGGTAAAATGACATAGCTTTGATTTAATTAAAATCGTAAAACACCCATATAGCCCCTAACTTACAGGGGGTTGCCTCATCTTCACGTGAGGCTCCACGAGTCGTGGTGCCTACCACGAGCCGAGCTACCTTCTGTGGCATGAACCAGTGGCTTGGAAACCACCCCTTAACCCCTAAAAATCTAACTCATCACCACGACCCCTCCCACGGCCCGTCAAGGCATTAACGAGCTGTGAAGTAGCTCGTGTGGAGGAGGCTGTTTTGGGCAAGTGTAGCCTAGCTACTGCCTAGCCATTCACGAGCCCCACCATGACCCGTGGTCCCCACTATGAGCCATCAACGTGGTCGTGGGAAGGTGGACAGTGCTTGATGAAGGTTAGGCTGCCCAAGTCCTCTTCCTTGGCTCTTGCCCTCTCACTTATCCATAGTTTAGCCTACTAGATTCTGAGGTGTTACGATATATGTATTCATGATATAAGATTGCATGAGCATACTATGTATATTTGAGTAGAGGGAAGTCAAATATCAACCATGGAGATTATTTTAGTTTCAGTTTCAGGTTGTATTTCTATTTCCTTTTTTAAGCTATTTATGATTCAACTTTCCATCTTACGTACCATTACATTTTTATACATAGTGATGTCCCATTGCCTAGGGATGCTGCTTTTTTGTTTCGTGCAAACATTCCAAGCAGGGATTCTAATCGACCCGCTCGCTAGGATTTGGGTTCAACTGTGAGTTGTTAAGCTCCATAATATCTTGGGTCTATCAGAGGATATTTACTTTTGTTGTACAATTTGGGTATAGTCTGGGCCTTATCCCAACAGAATTTATGTCACTCATAGAGGCTATTGTGGACACATTATTCTAGGTTTCTTTTGTAGGTTTCAAACTTCATCCCATAGGATTGGCATGTATATATATGTGTGTGTGTATGTCTTTCGTTGTAGCCTCGTCAGCTAGCTAGTACTTCTTTATTTGTATTTTGTCTATGTTTGTTTATATGGCTTATTGTTATTCAAGTCATGACCTTTATGGTCTAGGTTTCGTATTTCAGATGTTGTGTTGCTCGATCTTTTGGGACCAAAGTTTAGTTAGCTAGTATGTTTCAGTGGAACTCTATCGAATACAATATTGAGTGCCAGTCGCACCTCCCTATTTTGAGGCGTGAAAAACTTGGTATTATAGCAAGTCGTATCCCTAGGGTCTACAACCTGTGTCTACTAAATTCTTGTTTATGGGTGTATTGAGCACCACACTATAATCAAGAAGCAACAGGGCATTTAGGAATGGTTACATTTCTTTTAAATGATAGATTGTGCTATAGTGCAAAATTTTAAGAACATATGAAATATAAATTTTGTTTTATGTTTTTTATCTAACAGGCTACACATGCTTCAGAGATGGAACAAAGAGAGGTATGCATGGGTCCAGGGGAAGGTACTAGTCGTTTCCCACCAGGTCAAAGGATAGATTTCCCTTTGAGGCACGTAGTGAATCTCCGATACCCCTAGTACCAGCTTTCCCAACACCTGTTCAAGCCTGAGGAGTTGTAGCACCCCTATCCTTACAAGTTCCATTAGTACTCGAGGAAGCTAGGGACACAGGACCTCCGGTACCTGTTGTCCCTCAACCAGAGATTGGGGATCAGGGGATAAGGGAGGCAGTTCAGTTGGTGACTATGATGGTTTCTATTCATGAGCGTCAACTAGAATCAGGAGCAGATGCTAGGAGAGACCAGTCAGAAAGCTTGAAGGTACGAAAGTTTCTTCACATTGCCCTCCATTTTTTACGGGATCCAATTCTACTAAGGATCCCCAAGACTTTATAGAACATATATACAAAGTATTCAGAATGATGCATGCCTCCATCATTGAGGATGTGGAATTGGCTTCTTTCCGGCTATGTGATGTAGCCATACTACAGTATGAGGCATGAGAGAGATCTAGAGGACCTGATGCTCCGCCAGCAGAGTGGGAGAACTTCTTTGAAGCCTTCCTATCCCACTATTTGATATGGGAGGTTTGAGAGGCTTGTTTTGACCAGTTTATCAATCTAAAGCAACGGGAACATGAGTGTGAGGGTTTATAGCCACCTGTTTAATTTTTTGGCGAAATATGCACCAGATATTATATGTACCATGAGAGCCAGATTTCAACATTATGCTAATGGTTCAGCAGATCATCTGACAAGATATTGTTAGGTAGCATCCCTATCGGATGATGTAGATATTTCCCATATAAAAGCTTTCACTAAGACTATAGAGGAACTTTCTCGACGAATTCGTGATAACTACAGGGATAAGGAGCAGCATAAGAGGGCCCATACTGTGGGGTCTTATAGGGAGCCACATGGGTATTTAAGGCCCCCACTCTATCGATATCTACCTCGGCCAACAGTTAATGTCGCACCACAGATGCAAGGAAAACATTTTGATTATTATAGTCATTCAAGATTAGATCAGAGCTCAGGCCAACTTTAAGGTCGTCGCTAGGAGCATTTTGTCCAGATAATGAATCCTACTCCTCTATGTACACAGCAGTGCAGACATGGTTCTGATGCATGTTATCATTGCGGCAGATTGGACAATTTATTAGTCAGTGTTTGTGGTTGAGTAGAGGTGAGTCAGCTCAGCCTTTAGGATCCACAACAACCTCTTCGCCCTCATTCTATTCCTGACCAAGATCACAGTCAACTCAGGGTCGTAGTAGGTAATAGTGCTCAAATTATTCTCTAAAACCAATCCAAAATATAGCACAGAGAATTCTATCAAGAAATTTGGAAAGTAAATCCATTCATTTGTAGAAATAAGAACAGTTGGGTGGATGATTACACCAAATTCATGAAAAGGGTTTGGTTATCAATAGTCACAATTAAACCAAAAATTCAAATAAGTAACAAGTAATATAGGGGTGCGGGGATTAGAATACAATGTCACATAGGGGTAATTGTGTTGCTCTATAGTGATGAACATTCATGGATAGGCTGGGTCATATTTAATTACACTAATCTTCTTTCGATTTCATAGCATCAATTCATAGAATCTCCTTTTGGTCTCAACTATGTGCATAAATAAACAACCCAATACCTTACAATATTCTTTTTTTTGATGCATAAATAGGGAAAATAGATCTGACCCATAATCTCTATTTTCAAGCAAATTAGAGACATCAAACCTAAATTGCAATTATTGAACAAATTACCCACTTTAATCAATCTCTTTCGAGAATCAATCAAAGATCACAAGTAGGAATTAAGTTTGCAACATTAACCCATAAGTTAACTCCATACTAATTAGCCCAAATCTATGTATGAACAACCACAAAACAAAGCATAACACAATATCCACTACATTAAATCAACAGCCAACCCCAAAATTTCACCCCTAGACTTTAGGGCTTTAGCCACCCTTCACTAAGTGTAAAGAAATTATACATTGAATGAAAGTAACCATGTGTAACATGAAACTAAGCAATTACAAGCAATACACACGTCGATTTCAACTTCAATTTGTCAATTTCAAGCGCAAAGTTGATAAGCCCCAAAACTACAAAAGTGTTCTTCAAAAAGTAAAAGTGTTTCTCTCTCTATAAGGTTCAAAATCTCTCTATCAATTTTCTGGATTTGGACCTCTAACACTCCCTATTTTCTCTCTCCTTTGAACTTTTTATAATTTCTCTAAAATTTGTCCCAAAACTCAATGCGTGACCCATTCAGCGACATTAGTCGGGCTCGCCAAGAATATTTGGTGAATCACCATTGCTCGTTATATCGCTTTTCTCTTACTTTAGGCTTTTGGTGTTTGAACCTCAGTCAACGAGCTTTTTTGAGTTTACCTTTCACATTAGGCGGATCACTGAGTACCACCTTTGTTCAACTTTCAAGACTTTAATTTTTTTCTAAGTACTATCACATTCGCTGATGGTCACCTTATTCGCCCTTTATAGTCGACGAGTCACTATTCCTCTTTGAGTTCACCGACCAATGATGAGTCCATGATTTGGATTCATTTAGGGATTTATTTTAATAGATTTAGTGTCCTCAAATGTATATTTTGTGCCAATAACTGATGTAAATCCTTGATTTTAAGGTATTTGGTTAAGGAACAAAGCATGGACACTAATGAGCAAAACAGAACAAGGCAGTTGAATGAACGAAGAAAAGAGGGCCTAATGATCGCCAAACCCATTGGGCAAGTCGCCAAATGGCCAGGATCTCGCCTAAAGTTCCAGTGTGACAAGCCCTAAAGGAGAAAATCAAGTTTGAGATAGAAAGGAGCATTCGCTGAGTCACTGAACGGTTCTGCGATGCAGTGTTAGATCACCCAATGTTACAGAACTTGAAGTTCTTGAAGGCCAAAGCAAAAAGGCGATGGAATTGACCAAAGGGAGGATCGTCGAGTGGATCGGCAATCCTGACTTATTGCGCCGAATGGTCCTTCGCAACATACTTTTGGTGACTATAAATACATTTTTAAATTCTTAGTTTAGTATCGAATTTTAATGAGAATTTTTATCAGCTTTTCATTATCAGTTTTTGAAGTTTTAGAACTCGAAGTTGGGAGACATTATTTTCCTTAGCTTTGAAGGTTTGAAGATTTTCATTTTTGAGAAATTGGAAGTGGGTCTTAGAGATTCTTCAACCTTGACCTTTGTAAAGATGAAATTAATCGTACCCAATTGATGGAAACACAATTTGGTAACGATTTCTATCTTTTTATGTTGTCTAGCTAAAACCCCAATTCTTGGGGTGTGATTATGTGATTATGGGTAGATTTAACTGCTAGGTATTGTTAATTGATAGTATAAATGTTGTTTAAAAGTGATTTCAATTAGTAATTGTGGTTTAATTTAAAGGGTTGTAGTTGCAAATGCAATTCTAACTTCGTATTTTTGGCTTGCTCGAGAGAGAGGTTTTAAAACCAAGACTACTGATTTGATGGTATGTGTTTATTGGGTTGTCATGGATTCAACTCGAGAGAGTGAATCCTAAACCCATTTCCACACATTCAACTCGAGAGAGTGAATGGACTAAAGCGAAGGTTGTTCTTAATTGTTGCTTATTGGTGTTCGAGAGAAACCAATTTGATTCGGGGTAAACCATTTGAGAGAAAGTTTATCCCCACTAAAGTCTAGATTAGTCACTAATTTACACCTATTTACTATCAATTGAAATTACCCATTTGTCTACCTTAGCCCATAATCCAATCGCATCCCAAGAACCCGTCTCTCTTTACTTGTTCATTAGTGTTAATTGTTGTTGTTGCAGTTGGTAATTACAATCAAAACCCCCATATTTGACACTTGTGTCACTCTTAATTTGAAACCATGATTTTATTCATAAATGTTTTTACCTATGATTGACTTGATCATATTTGTACTTGGCTCTTGAATCTTAAGCACGTACCACTCCCTGTGGGATTCGACTCCAACTCACTTAGTTGGGTTATATTACTGACTAATGATCGTTGGCACTTAGTATTGGAAGAAGTGTCCTGATACATGAAATAAAATGGTGTCGTTGCCGGGGAGTATTGTTGTTTAAGATTCTTTAGTTAAGTTGAATTTTGTTCTTGTTAGTCATAGTTGAACTTACTTAATTTTAGTTTTGTTTTGCTTGTTTGTGTTTTGAAACAGGAATTATGAGTGTGAACGATAACAATGGCAGCCAAGTAGGCCATCAAGATGACATCGGTAACCTCAATAATGTCAACGAGCCTAATGCTAATGACCCCCATCTTATGGGTGGTATTGGTTCCATTCACTTGCCCCCAGCCGAAGGGAATGCGGTGTTCCATATCACAAGTACTATGTTGCAGCTCTTGCAATTGAAGGGGTTGTTCGGTGGTTTGGCTCATGAGGATCCCCATAAGCATATTAGAAACTTCGTGGATGTATGCGGACCGTTCTCCTTCAAGAACATATCCCAAGAGTTGGTCCAGTTGAGGTTGTTCCCGTTCTCTTTGATGGGAGAAGCATGTAAGTGGTTGGCTGAATTGCCACGTGAATCAATCACTTCGTGGGAGGGGTTGGTCACCGCATTTCAAGTGCAATTTTTCCCTCCTTCAAAGATGATGACTCTTCGGGATAGCATTCAAAGCTTCAAGCATCTAGAGGGTAAGACAATTTATGAAACTTGGCTGCGATTCAAGAAGTTTGTGCTTCAATGCCCAACTCATGGCTTACCTGATAACATGTTACTACAACATTTTTACCGGAGCCTTGACTCGGTAAACAAGGGTGTTGCTGACCAACTTTCTCTAGGAGGTTTGATCAAGCAACCTTATATGATAGTGGCTCAGCTCTTGGATGGCATGACCATAATCAATCGGGCTTGGTACACCCACGAAGATCAGGTATCCCCTCTCACATTCAAATTGACCAAAGAGCAAATGGAGAAAGACCACGAGAGGGACCAGAACATGGCCAAGATCATGACACAACTTGACATTTTGTCCAAAAATATCATGGGAGTTGGTTCTCAAAGTGTCAATGTTGTGGATGTCGGTTGTGCTAATCTTGCTTAGGTAAAGTTTGAGGCTTTGTACAGCGAAGAGGTGAATTTCTTAGCCAACCAATGTGGTGGATATCGTTCAAACTACCAGAGGCAGGGAGGTAACTAAGGTTGGAATAGGGATGAAGGTTGGAAGGATCGTGATCGAGAATAGAGGGATCAAAATCCTAATTGGAAGGATGGGGAGAAGGATAGGTATGTGCCTCCCTATGAGCGCCAAAAGCCAAAGGATTCGGAAGGTGGCCAGTCGGAGAATATGCTTTCTCGTATCCTCAATAAATTTGAGGGGTCAGACAAGATTTTGAAAGAAATGAAAGAAGACGTGTCGACCCTTAGTCAAACTGTTACCTCTCATTCAGTATCGATCAAGCAGTTGGAGACCTATATGGGTCATATCTCGTCTAATTTAAACCTGAGACAACAAGGGGGTTTGCCTAGTGATACTATGGCTAACCCCAAGAATGAGGTTTGAGTGTAGACTTGCGTCGTGCCGTGATATTAACTAAGGCGCTGCTTGGGAGGCAACCCAAGTTTTATTTGCTTTCTTTTTAAGTTTGAAATAATGGTGTGTTGATTGTGCAGGTCAAAGTGTGGAAGGTGTTTGAAAAGTGCAAGTTGGCAAGCTAAAAGTCCAGTCAGCGCATCGCCGAAGAAGTCGGCGAGCCTGACTTGGACTGTCGTTGGACTCAAGACAATTTTAAAGTGGACTCTATAAAACTTGGCGAGCCCAAGAGCTGATTGGTGAATCGCCAACTAGGTTAGCGATCATTACTTAGTCCGTCGTTTGGACCCTCACATTAACTGGAGGTCCTATAAAACTCGGTGAGGTAATTGCCCACTCAGCATGTCACCGAATGGGTCGGCCAGCAAAACTAATGTCGCCGAATGGGGGAGAACTAAACGATTTTAAAAGGCCAAAGGTTTAAACTTTCAAACTCTTTCACTTTCCCTCACTTTTAATCTTCCAAAACTCACACCCGCAAAGTATTTCCTATATTTATTGCATTTTTATCGTATTTGAGTCGTTGATTGCATGTCGGAGTGGATTACTTTGCCGCCTAGCATTTCAATCTTGATGATTCGGCATCTAAGGTTGGTTTTCCGAAGCCCGAGTTTATTTTTAGCAATTTGTACTCATTTTCTAGTAATTTAATCTTAGTGATGTGTGTTGGGCCTCTCTAATCATAATTGTATATGTGTGTGCCTAGTTTAATTTGAAAATGTGGCCCGTAATGCCTTTATTGTTAAATTCCCAAGTTTTTGTGCTTAAAAACTGGTTAAAATTTGTGGGGTTGTGCTTGCATATTGTTGGGTTTAGTCGGGTGAAGTCTAAGTATCCCGTATTTGCGCCAAATGACGTATTTTTCCCAATGATGGAACGGTTGACATTATTCTTAAGGGCAAAATTCATCAAATGGCCAAATTCAGCCAAACCGGGAGAAGTCTGAGTACCCGGGGCATGGGAGTAATGGATCTTAGTTTAATTTGATAGGTGCATGTTTTGATTTTGTTTTCGAGGGTTGCGGGGTTGAATTTGAGGAGTTGGGTTGAAAGTAGGCACATTGGGTCGTTTGGCGAGCTGGGTCAAGCTCGCCGAACCACTCGATGATTCACTGAAGTTCCCCATATCGCCTTTAATTTCATGCTGAATGTGAAGTTAGGTTCTGTAACTTTCGGCGAGAAGCCTGAGGTCGCCAAAAGCACTCGGCGACTCGCCAAAAGTACTTTCGGATCGCCCTTTGTCTGCACCACTGACCCTTAATTGCACTGTAACTTTCGGTGGGAAAATCCTTGCTCGCCGAAAGGCCTTCACATCACCGACTTGCCAAAATTTTCTAAGATTTTTGAGACAATCCTTTTGGCGAGCATGATCTAGCTCGCCAAAGAGATTCGTCGAGTCTGTCTGCAACTATTTTTCTATGCTTTTGTTTGAAGTGTTTCTCACTTTTTCCTGATGTTTTGCAGATATGGTAAGGAAAAACATCGATATGCTACCCCGAAAAAGAGCACGGGGTATCATAATAAATGAAGAGGGAGCAAACCCTTCCAAAAGGGGCAGAACAGAGCCTCCAATAGGAGGCAAGGGCAAAGGAAGAAGGCTTGCATCTGAGGTTCGTAAGCACAACAGGGAGAGAGTGTATGTTGACTCCCAGGCTGCATTATCTGAGTCTAAAGACGATCAGCCCCTACAGTCTCGGCAGATAGAGCTTCATGCTAGAGCTCATCCTGACCCATCTAGGGTCCCATCTACTGCCACTCCTCCTCCAGCTGATACAGTTCCAGCTCCGGCACCTTTTGTGGCTCAAGTGCCACCTGTGGTTCCTCCTCCCCGACTCCTTAATAGATTGAAAGTAGATGGGTTGCAAACTATTTTGGACCAGAAATTGATCTCTACAGAGGGCCTTGAGGGCAGATACTCCGATGTGAGGGACACCCTCCACTTCCACAGGTTCGAGCAGTTCACCAGGCCCCGGGGTCCCTATATTCCTTCATGGGTCCAGGAATTCTATAAAGCGTATGATGAATTAGTTCCAAAGAGCAAGTAGAAGGCCAGCGAGTTTAGACCGATTAATTCAGTCATGGTCCGGAGTAAAGAAGTTGGATGTAGTAGCGAGTACATCAATATTGTACTTGACAAGGGTCTTGGAGCTACAGAGGCATATGAGGGTTTGCCAGTTACTCAGTCCTTGGATGACTTGAAGGGCTGGTTGGCTCCATTGATTTCTGATACCACCCTGAGGTGGATCGAGGCAGGGGTCCCCATAGAGAAAAAGGGATTTGAGAATTGCTACTCGGTACTGGTTTGGCTTCATTAGTAGCACCATAATGCCATCCCAGAACGAATCCATTATGTGCCACTTTAAGGCAGCCTTCCTTGGAGTTATCACATCCCGAAAGAGCATCAACTTAGGACTCCTCATAGATCAAGAGATGGCCATGAGGGTCAAGCAGAGTCAGACCTCCTTGCCATTCCCGATCCTGATAACGGAGTTGTGTCGGCGTGCTGGAGTACCTCGGGATGATATGAGACATATTGAGGTTACCCCTTCTTCCTCCACTAACATCTGGCGTATTGAGGCCAAATATACATGAGAGGAGGCTGACAAGAGGAGGGTAGCTCCAGTGGATACATCCCCGGAGGTGGACATTGATTTGATATTGCAGAGGCATCTTTGCCTATCCCGGCTTTCGGGCCTTCAGGTACATCTGCTCCGACTTCTTCTTCTTCACAGGCCCCAGGTGCATCTACCTCTACCCAACCCACCAAGATCACTCAGGCTATGATCCTGCAGATGGGGCACCTGGCCCATTCAGCTAATGTAAGGGCGACTAGACTAGAGAGATCTATCATGTGGATGATTGAGGCTGCCATCTTAGCTGCACTTACCCCCCTTCAGACTTCCATTGGCACTCTCACTACGAGAGTTGAGGCTTGTGAGAGCAGAGAGGGGAAGACCTCCGAGGTTACGACTTTGAAAGCCGAAGAAGCAGATTTTAGGAAGGACGTAGACTATCTAAAGTCTACTGACTTCACTTTATTACTAGAGGTTGTTGTGATGTGGACGCTCCTGAGACTTCAGAGATTCCTCCGGCTACCACCGAAGATGTACATAGGGATGCTACAGTAATTGATGAGTCGGAGGCAAAGACTGACGAGGAGCTGATAGAGATAAGGGATGAGAGCATATATGGACATTTGCTGGATCTTGAGGAGACTGGTATGCAGTCGGTGATCCAGACATCGCTGATAGAGACATCCATGGGTGGGTCCAGTGGAGCTGGTACTTCTGAGGTGACTCCAAGCATTGATGCCCAAGTTTAGAGTGATGCACCGGGCACTAATGCCCAAACAGATGGAGTGATTGTTTAGACATGATCCCTTTTTACCTCTCTCTCTGTCTTACTTTTTGACTTGTGGATTTTATTTTGCTTGCATTTGAGGACAAATGTTTTTTTTATTTGTGGTGGGGTGAGGCCCACCTTGAGTGACTATTTTTCTGTATATATTTGGGTTATTGAGCTATAATTGTGTTTTGCACTATTTTTGTGGATGATTGAGCTTGTGGCTCCTTGTTTTTAATTGAAATGATTTTTGGACCCTTTCGAAAAATTTTGTGCCACCCTTGTTTGTGTTTGAATGTGGTTGTTCTCTTGCAAATTTGAGTATCGGTCTTGATCAATACTGATGACTTGAATAGTGCTCATAATCGAACAAAATGAATGTGCGGCTACGATGAGGCCAAATGAAGTTGCATAGATAATATGTGAACTTTTTGCATCTCGTTGTGACTAGCCAAGTATCAAATTGAGTCTGTTGTGATGAACATTGCAAACTAACGAAAGTGTGGAGTCTTGTTTGACATTGGTGTCAATGCCTTGTATGATGAGCTTACCGTGAACCATGTGTGATGACACCTAGAATTTGCCCTGATGGTCCGGTTGACTAAGTAATGCAAGCTTGTGAGATGATCTTAGGCAACTTTGAAGAGTGTGAAACAATTTGACATTATACCTCTTTTTGTCGCCTACATTGCTTGAACACCTTTTGAGCCTTACCCTTTTCTTGAAAGAAACTTGATGAAATTTTGACCTTTCTTTATCCATTACCCATAATCCTCATGATTTGTGGTTTGTTTGAACAGCCAACTTAGGCCAAAAGCCTGAGTTGGGGGTGTGGTGAAAATAGAAGGTAAATCAAGAAATGCAAAGAAGTCCCCTTGAACCATGATTTTTGAGAAAAATGGAACCCTTCCATACAAAAGAAAAAGAATGAAAAAGTTGTGGAATAAAGTTGTGAAAGTGAAAAGAAAATGGGGTATCCAACATGTCCATGGAAAGTGAATAATGGGGTGACCTTTGAGAATGAATGAGAATGATAAAGAAGAGGGAAGAAAGTGTTGTTCATACCACATTTCATGAGGATAGCAGTCATTGAGCCTAAATGACCATACCTTTACACTCAGCCCCGTTACAGGCCGTGAAAGGACCTTATTAATCTTGAGTGAGCTGAACAAGTGTTGATTGGAAAATACGGGCAAACCTATGGGTGAAATCATGCATTGTGTTCATCTTTGTGAATATGGAATCACTCTTTGTGTGAGGGCATTTGAGTACCTTTGTTTGAGCTTGAACTTGCATTTGAAGCAAATATTGTGAACTTGAGAGTCTTTGATAATGGTGAGTCACAACTTGAATCTTTGAGTGACAAATTGATCCTTGCATGAGTAAGTTGAGTCTTTTTGTATGCATTCATGATTGAGTCTTGTGTAGCACTGTTTGAGACATATTTTTTGAACTATTGAACTTGAGTTTTACTTGAAGACAAGCAAAAGTTTAAGTTGGGGGTGTTGATGAGTCCACGATTTGGACTCATTTAGGGCTTTATTTTAATAGATTTAGTGTCCTCAAATGCATATTTTGTGCCAATAACTGATGTAAATCCTTGATTTTTAGGTATTTGGATTGAGGAACAAAGCATGGACAATAATGAGAAAAAAAGAACAAGGCAGTTGAAAGAACGAAGAAAAGAGGGCCTAATGATCGCCTAACCCATTAGGCGAGTCGCCGAATGGCCATGATCTCGCCTAAAGTTCCAGTGTGCCAAGCCATGAAGGAGAGAATCAAGTCTGTGATAGAAAGAAGCAGTCGGCAAGTCACCGAATGGTTCCGCGATACAATGCTAGATCGCCCAAAGTTACAGAACTTAAAGATGTTGAAGGCCAAAGCAAAAAGGCGATGGAATTGACCAAAGGGAGGATCGCCGAGTGGATCGGCGATCCTGACTTATTGCGCCGAATGATCTTTCGCAACATACTTTTGGCGACTATAAATACATTTTTAAATTCTTAGTTTAGTATCGAATTTTAATGAGAATTTTTATCAATTTTTCATTATCAGTTTTTGAAGTTTTAGAGCTCTAAGTTGGGAGACAATATTTTCCTTAGCTTTGAAGATTTGAATATTTCCATTTTTGAGAAATTGGAAGTGGGTCTTTGAGATTCTTCAACCTTGACCTTTGTAAAGATGAAATTAATCGCACCTAGTTGATGGAAACACAATTTGGTAACGATTTCTATCTTTTTATGTTGTCTAGCTAAAACCCCAATTCTTGGGGTGTGATTATGGGTTGATTTAGCTGCTGGGTATTGTTTAAAAGTGATTTCAATCAATAATTGTGGTTCAATTTAAAGGGTTGTAGTTGCAAATGCAATTCTAACTTCGTGTTTTTGGCTTGCTCGAGAGAGAGAGGGGTTTTAAAACCAAGAGTACTGATTTGATGGTCTGTGGGTATTGGGTTGTCATGGGTTCAGCTCGAGAGAGTGAATCCTAAACCTATTTCCACACATTCAGCTTGAGAGAGTGAATGGACTAAAGCGAAGGTTGTTCTTAATTGTTGTTTATTGGTGTTCGATAGAAACCAATTTGATTCGGGGTAAACTGTTCGAGAGAAAGTTTATCCCCACTAAAGTCTAGCTTATTCACTGATTTACAGCTATTTACTATCAATTGCAATTACTCATTTGTCTACCTTAGCCTATAATCCAATCATATCCCAAGAACCCGTCTCTTTACTTGTTTATTCGTGTTATTTGTTGCTGTTGTAGTTGATAATTACAATCAAAAACCCCATATTTGACACTTGTGTCACTCTTAATTTGAAACCATGCTGAAATCCCCTAGTTTATGAAAGAGTGAAAAAGTGTTTTCGTTGTTGTGGAATAAGAAGCCTTCGTATCTTAATGCAGGTATTTAATTTATTCGGAGCTATTAGAGCGGGATCCACTTTTTGGGGAATATGAGTCGAAGCAATAACAAGAATATTTCTAGTAGAACATCTTTCACAATCCCTGGAGAGATGGTTCACTAATAGATCGAGGGATAAGTCATTCGACTCATTCACATCCAGATCATGAATGTTTGGAATCCATATTATGCAAGGAGACATTGCTTTTGCTAATTTGAATTGAAGGGTGATATAAAATCGGTCTATTTCCGACATCATATCCACAGTTAGCCCATTCATCCTAGTTAGCAGTTCCAGCTCCGTATCAAGGTCACGATCGATATCGTCACTAGCATGAAAAGAAAGGAGCAATAATCATTTTCTTGTTTTGTCAAGAGGGTGATATTGCTCCTTTTTTTTCTTTATTAATTTCCTAGTATTTTACTAGCATAGACTTTTTTGTTTACATTATCGAAAAATAAAGAGAGGGTATTTGCTTGCATTTATTCATGATTCATAAATGTTTTTACCTATGATTGCCTTGAACATAATATTTGTACTTGGCTCTTGAATCTTAAACACGTACCACTCCCTGTGGAATTCGACCCCAACTCACTTAGTTGGGTTATATTACTAACTAACGATCGTTGGCATTTAGTATTGGAAGAAGTGTCTTGATACGTGAAATCAACCTACCTTATTTAACTTAGTTGTTGTGCACTATTAATTTGGGCGACGTCGTACCCATTGGGTGATCCGCCTTTCTTGTTAGGCAATCAACCATGTGGAGCTTACACTTCTTTTCATGTTTTTTGCCCTTCTTTCAAACATTCATCCTTGTCCTATCCCTTAGCCTTCATAGCTGCAAATCATAAAAATATCATTATAATAGGACATAATTAGGAATTAAGGACATGAATTGTTGAACTAAATAGACCTCAAATGAGTGTAAATCTACCACTCATCAACACTCCCAATTAAACTTTTGCTTGTCCTCAAGTAAATCAAGAACACAATTAGTTCAACAAAGGTATCTACAATAGTTCTCAATGAGAGCTAACATGTAAGTGCCATTACAAGACTACTCTCAATAACATGCTACACTCCATCATGATAAAAAAAGAAGCTTCAATTGATAATAGCCACTGTCAAACCAAGCTCAAGCTGACTTTATATATTCTTTTCTAATGCAAGACCATGTTTCAACAAATGCATTCAAGTGCCCTCTCATCAAGAATGATTTCAAGCTCTCACAAAGCAAATCAATAAAGAAGTAAGTAATCAATGCAACTCTCACTCTCCAAAAAGAGAAAAATATGCAAGTTCCATCCCGTAGGTTTGCACATATTTTCCAATCATCACATAACCTAGTTCATGCAAGATCTCAAGGGTCTTTTAGGCTTGTCATGGGACTGAGAATTAAGGTATGATCAATTTGGTTCAGTAACTTCACCTTTTCAAAGCATTATTTTAATGATCATCACCTCTTCTTAAGTTCTTTTCATTCTCTTTCATTTGAGAACTCAAACAATGATTTGTCAATCTTATTATTGGAAACCCCTTTTTATTTCACCGAACTCACTTTTTCATTATAATTTTTCAAGAGTTTCTCATCACAATATCTTTTTTTTATTAGTAGGGGTTCCTTCTTTTTGTAACACATTTCAAAGTCGAGTCTCATCTCCTCTTTCTTTTTCTTCCACTTGGCTTTCCTTCATCCTTCCTTTCCACATCCCAACTTAGGCTTTTGGCCTAAGTTGGCTATTCAATCAAACCAATGCTTCGAAAAATAATTGGGTGAAAAGTTACGGATAATTTGGCTCAAGAGGTTTGAATATGGTTGTCAACATATGGTTTAGTCTCAAATGGTGCAAAAAATGGATGCACACCCTTAAAAGGTAGTCACAAGATGATATGGAGATTTGGGATCCCCCTCAAAATTTCTACCAAATATCATTCCTTACACTTACCAAGGCTAGACAATTGAACTAACAAGGAAAATCTTGGGATTTAACAAGCATGCTTCCAAGTAAAACCTCGCACACATGTCACTTCAAACATAATAATTTAGCACAACCCAAAAAGATCAAAAGCTTACGTGCAATGTTCATTGCAAGGCTCACATCAAAATGCAACTAATCAACAAAAGATTCAAAAATATCGCTCAAAAGTGCAACCACATAGATTTATTTCTTGCTACACAAACACTATACACCATGCTCATTATAAGTACTATTCAAGACATCGATATTGAACGCAATCGATCCTCAAATTATTATCATTGAAAACTCAAGGATTTCACAATTTCCAAAACTCCTGGGGCAATTTGAAAATTTGATAGAAAGAGATAACAATGAGATAGATCAATCGAAACAAAACACTATAATAGAAACAAAAAAAATACTACAATCATCCAAAAATTGAAAGTAAGAAAATATAATAAAAAGGGGAATAATGACACAAGTGCCCTCACCCCACCAAAATAGTAACAACACTGTCCTCAACGCGAAAATAAAAGAGTACGGGAGGAAAGGTAAAAAGTCCCCCTGACAGGCTGAATGGACTCCACTGGTGCTAACGACACAGGTATCCTCAAGAGATCTCTCCAATGTCGCGTGGACCATTGTCTCCTCTATGTCCTACAACTTAGTCAGTGTCAATGCGACCCTCTACTCGATCCTCTCTCTCCTCAGATCCTCTTCATCTCTATCCTCAACCAAATCATCATCGGCCCTATCATCCTCTCTCTTAGCTCTATTATAAAAAACTGTAGTATAAACTCTCTCAACATCCCCACTAGGTTGCACAACCACACTCTAAGGAAGCTCACTTCTAGGCACAGTCAAGTGCATATACACAAGCGTATCAGGTAGGGCAACCTCGCACCATAATATATATATGTCTGTAGACCTCAGTTGGTCTACATCAGCCCTCAGAGGATCTATCCTACCCCTCATATCAGATAGCACAGTCGAACTACCCTCAGCCTTCTCATAGGCTTCTAACCTAGCAGTAAGGTTATTGAACCTCACACTATGGGACTCAATCTAAGCCTCAAACTGAGTCAACCTAAATCTTAGTGGAGCTAAAGAAACCTTAATATCCCAAAAAAGCATCTCGGGCAAATCAGCCTCAACCCTCCTAGCCCTCACATCCGTAAATTGGGCAAGATTTCCAATTTGATGATAATGGTCAAGGTTAAGGGGGCAGGGGATAGGGGTTCCTTCTTATTGTAACACACTTCAAAGTTGAGTCTCATCTAAAAAAAATTCTTCCACTTGGCTTTCCTTCCTGCTTCCTTTTCACACCCCCCCCCCCTAACTTAGGCTTTTACCCTAAGTTGGCTATTCAAATAAACCAATGCTTCGAAAAGGATTTTGGGTGAGAAGTTATGGACAATTTGGCTCAAGAGGTTTCAATATGGTTGTCAACAAATGGTTTAGGCTCAAATGGTGCCAAAATGGATGCACACCCTCAAAAGATAGTCACATGAGGATATGGAAATTTTGGTTCCCTCTCAAAATATTTGCCTAATATCATTCCTTACACTTACCAAGGATAGACAATTGGAATAATAAGGAAAATCTTAAGATTTAACAAGCATTCTTCCACTTAAAATCTCACCACACATGGCACTTCAAACATAATAATATAGCACAACCCAAAAAGATCAAAAGCTTACGTACAATGTTCATTGCAATGCTCATATCAAAACACAGCTAGTCAACACAATATTCAAAAAGATCACTCAAAAGTGCAACCACATCGATTTCTTTCTTGCAATACAAACACTAGACACCATGTTCATCATAATTAGTATTCAAGACATTGATATTGAACGCAAACGATCCTCAAATTATTATCAATGAAAACTCAAGCATTTCACAATTTCCAAAAATCATGGTGCAATTTGAAAATTTGAGGGAAAGAGACAAAATACGATAGATCAATCGAAACAAAACACAATAATGTAAGCAAAACAAATTACTACAATCATCCAAAACTAAAAGTAACAAAATACAATAAAAAGGGGAATATTGGCACAAGTGCCCTCACCCCACCAAAATAGTAATAGCATTGTCCTCAATGCGAAAATAAAATAGTACGGGAGGAGAGGTAAAAGGTCACCCTAACAAGCTCAAGGGACTCCATTGGTGCCAATGGCGGAGGTATCCGCAAGAGATCTCTCCAATGTCGTGTGGACCATCGTCTCATCTATGTCTTACAACTTAGTCAGTGTCAATGCAACCCTCTACTCGACCTCCTATCTCCTCAGATCCTCTTCATTTGTATCCTCGGCCAAATCATCTTTCGCCCTATCCTCTTCTCTCTCAGCATTATCATCAACAACTCCAGTATCAACTCTCTCAACATCCCCACTCAGCTACACAACCATGCACTAAGGAAGCTCATTGCTAGGCATATTAGGGGGAATATACACAGGCGTATCAAGTAGGGGAACCTCGCCCCCAACCTAAATATGTTTGTAGACCTTAGTTGGTGTACATTAGCCCTCAGAGTATCTATCTTACCCCGCATATCAAATAACAGAGTCCCACTATCCTTAGCCTTCTCACAGGCTTCAAACCTAGCGGTAAGGTTATCCAACCTCACACCATGGGACTCAATCGAAGCCTCACATTGAGCTATCCTAACACTTAATGGAGCTAAAACATCCTCAATATCTTTATCAAGCATCTCAGGCAAATCAAACTCAACCCTTCAAGCCCTCACATACGTAAATTGGGCAAGATTTCCAATTTGATAAATCATGGCCTCGGTCAAAAGCGACAGGAGATAGAAGCGGGGGTAGGTGCAGTAGTAGCAACGAAAGTAGAAGGTACTGAGGATGGCAGGGTTATACAAGACTATTCCATAGAAGGAGCAGATGAGTAGCCTCATTAGCAAGTGTAGTAGGATCAATAGCGGGAATATTGTTTGGTGGTGGTGGCTTCCTCTGAGATGAATCATAGTGTATATAGTCGGCTTCAATCCTATTAATGTCATTGGAGGAGGCAAGTGTGATCCTGACATCATTCTTCCCCTAAAAGGGAACTCTAGCATCTTCACACAACTGTTTGATCAAGATTGGGAAAGGTAGAGATGTTTGCTCCTGTTTGACCCTTATTAACAGCTCATTAACAACAATTTGCCCCACATTGATATCTTCTCTATCAATGATTGTGCCTACTAACACAACCGTGGGATGCTGAAGAATAGACTCGTTCTTCGATTACATAATATTGCTACTGCTGAACCTACACCAATATCGAGCCCAACATTTAAGTCCTTTTCTATTCTCACACCGTCATCCATCCAAGGCGGAGAAATGACATAGATCGGTAGTGTCAACAAACCCTTAAGAGAATGAAGGTCATGATGCATGCGCAGTGTAAACATATAACTATGATTGGAAGGGGTTCCTAAACGAGTGTTAATGGCACGTGTGTGATATTGAACTACCTTTCCACACACTTCAACTTCCTCAAAGGTCTTCCACACTATACCCTTTATTTTCTTTGGTAGTGCTTTTGCATAAGCAGTGTAAAATTCTCTTACCCAAGCTGGACATTACATTAAAAATTATCTTTAGTGGCAATCAATTAACGACAATAGCTCAATTGCTGCTATATTTATATTTTTAGAGGAAATTAGCACTCTTTGTATATGTCCCTAAAGCCTTTGGCGACGTTGGATCTAATGGAACTTAACTAATGCCGATAAAGACTTTAGGACTATTTATTAATGTGTTTATATATTGCCGCTAAAAGTTGTTTTGTTGTAGTGGGAACATATGGGTTTCGAGGTTTAGTAAACCCCTCAAACTTATGAACCTTGATGGTGTCCCATATCACTGAGTAGTTACTCATGTAACCATATGTTGAGAATTGCCTCTCCTCAAGAATAGTATGCTCTCCAGAAGCCTTTGAATTGTTGAGGAACCTTGAAGCAATCACCTGGAGAATACGAAAAACAGATGTCGAGTAGAGGAAGGTTGCACCAATTTGGACATGATGTCCATCCTTTTTCTAGCACCCCCCTTTTTAGGTTGCTCACTCACACGGGTAGAAGAGCTTACAATCCAAATTTCTTGATAGAATTTTCTATGTTATTCCATTCTCTGTGAGGTTGGACCCCGACTCTTAGTTACATATTTGTTATTGACCTCGACTGATGTTTCTTTTAATTGATTTTAAAGGGTACATTTGAGCGTTATCAACACTCCTCGCCAATCTAGCATATATTTTTTTCTTTTAGATAATGGAGATAAGAAACACTCTTTTGCTTAGATTATCATGTTTTGTAGGATTCTCATTCATAATTTCTCTCGAATATGTAATACTCAATGGACAATCTGCTTGTGTCCTTGAAATCTTCTCTTCTTTCTAATTTTCTTTTGTATTGAAGATAGGTGCAACTTGAATATATTGTATAAGTATCTGGGAGTAGGAAAATGGAAGTATTACGTGGTGTCTGGTTCGTAACTTCACAGACAATCATCATTTTTTACTATTGGACATTGGTAAAGAGAGAACTACGTGTGAATGGGTGTAAAATTAGCTGACTAGGCTATAACAAGACATATTGAGATGGTTCAAAAATTATTCAAGTAAGTTGCTCTCAACGCTAAAAACTTCCCATAAACCCTCTCTTGCTTTTGAGTCCCTCTATGTTTCACTTAGCCTGAGATTCTTTTTCGTAGTAGCAACAAATATTTAGATCTACAAACAATGGAGAACACAAAGACGTTTGCTTTCCAGGATGAGATTAATCATCTTCTCAGTCTTATTATCAAAACTTTCTACAACTACAAGTAGATCTTTCTCCGTGAACTCATCAACAATTCTTCCGATGGAAGTCTCAGAGTGTTTTTGGATATATTCTCTTTGGTATTTTTTAATGTCATCATCCAGAATATTGTAGTTTCACGCTCTTTGTGATTTTGAAATTTAAATATTTTAGAGAAATCTTAGTTCTTTTAGTGTCTTCATAGATAGATTAATGTGATCCTCTAGAGTAATGATGTGTCATCGATCTACGTGATTTTGAAATGTAATTATTTAGAACAATATGAGGTTTAATTGTGTTTGAGGATACCTTAACTAGATAGTCTAGGATACTGTATAGCCAAAAATCTTCGTGGTTTTGTAATTTGATTACTATAGAGCAACTTGAGTTTTTATTAGGTTTTTATATGTGTTTTCTTTGTTGATAGCTCAACGTTGTGTTTTATGATACTGTAGTGCCATTGCTCTCTATGATTTTTAAATTTAATTATTTTACAGAGCAATTGAGTTTCTATTTGGAGGATTTTTATCTGTATTGTCTTCGTGGATGACTTAAGGTGATCTTCTAGAATACTATAGTGTGATGACTCTCTGTGATTTTGAAGTGTGACTATTTTAGAGAAGTAATGAGTATTTTTTGAGGTTTTTATCTGTATTATATTTGTGGATAGGTTGATGTCATTGTCTGGGTAACTGTGGTTTCATTTACCCCTCTAATTTTGAAATTTGATTATTTTAGAGCAAATATGTGACAGTTCATATATCAGTCAAATATCATCTTGAAACTTAGTTGATAGGAGTGAGCTTGTTTTGTGGTTTGTATCTTCTAGATCTCTACTCTGAACATAGATATTTAGTATATGATTTTGCAGATAATATTTATAGAAATTATATCATATCACACCTGATTCAATGATCTTAATTTGGAAAACTGAAATATTCAATGTTCTGCTTTGTCGTCATAATATATTGCTGATAATAGTGAGTTCTATGTAGTTTTTATATTTGCCCTATTTTTTCTTAGACTAAGCAGTGTGAAACCTTGCTTGGTTTGTGTCTTTTAAAGCTCTAAAGTGGACAACAATTCACTTATTGTAGTAGTTGCTTTGATTAGGGCATTGATACTGAAAGAAACTCAGTCAATGAGTATTTTGTAGAAAATGAATTAAAGACAGCAAGCTTTCTTTGGATAGAGTAGATAAACAATTTCAACTTTAAAATGTTTTCTACTTCAGCATTCCTGCCAATCTATAACATAATTTATTTTTGCTTTCAGGTTCTATGGAGATAGGCAACATTCCTTTGATGTAATTCAAAATGGGTTATCTACTTATGTCCTTGAAATCTTTTCTTCTTTCTAATTAATTTTTGTATTGAAAACATGTGCGACTTGAACCAATTCACTTTTGTCTCCGCGAGTAAAAAAATGGGAGTATTTACATTGTGTCCACTTTGTGACTTCACAACACTCATCAAATTTGACTTTTCGGAATTGGTAAAGAAAGAGGTACATGTTAAGGGGTGTAAAATTAACTGGTGAGGCTAACCAAGACATGTCAGGAATGGTTCGAAAAATCATTTCAAGGAAGTTGCTCTCAATGTATTATCTTTTGCGCTGCTTTGAATAGGTCCGGAATATATAATTATGTTATTAAACTGTGCATTTGGTGTTAGCAATGTAGCACATTTATTTTTAACAGATTTTTCACAAATTTCATAAATCCTTACATGGTTTTGTCTGTGTAAAATCAGCTTGATTATAAATAATAGTGATTTGACCATGATGGTTAGCTAGTAATACATCCTTTACACTTTACAATACTTTTGTGCTAGCACTAAGAAAAAGTTGGAAGAAGCTATAATTTAAGTGCAGCATAAAAAATTGAAATATAGCAAAATCACTGATCTTGATCAAATGTTGATGATAAATATTTATCCCAGAAGCTTAACTTACTATTTTTACTAAATGAAAGGAATAACGGGGAAAAGTTTATAGAGTCGACGAAGAAATCGATGTGACTCTAAATCTACAAAAACAATTCGCATTTTTTGAGATCAAATCTGAAATCAATGATTGTTAGATAATGTTACTTTTTCTTTCTTTATTTTTTGGATCGACAACTTCAATCTTATTAGAATACAATAACTCCACTAGAATTTTTTTATTTTAAAAGACATACATATGGTAGTGTGTGCTTATATTTGGTAATTCACTAGATTTTTCATTTGTACACTTTTCTAGCATTTGTAAATTGACTTGATCTTCTCTTTTTGCAGATTTAATTGAATCATTCTTTACATAAGAATGAGTTGAATTGTGCTCATGGCATATAACCGGATTAAAAGTGATGGTAGGATATGGATGGTAAAAATATTGTAAACTTGAACTTTTCGAACTAGATAAGATAGGTTGTAAAAGGGAACACTCAATTGTATATCTGTTAGACTTCTTTTTACCTAAAAATTTCCCTGTTTCTTTCAATTATAATTTCCACAACAAGAATGATTGATGTAAACAATCACTAAGAATTATTTTTCTAATGTTACTTGAAGCAAGGTTGGCATCATGTTTAGTTTGTTTGGACTATTGTATTGTCACAATGACGAAAAGAAATCGAAACCATACATGTTGGGCCCTTGCTGAGCACGAGTCATGCCCCTCTAGTTACCCTTATATATAAGTGAAGAAGGGTAGGACAAACACATCACTACAAGATTGTACCAAAAGCAACACAAGATGTATAAAAACAATAGCTCATGTATTGATACATACACGTGGTCATTACATATAAATCCAGTTGTCCACATGTAAGCCCAACATATTAGTTTTTCCACTTTGTATTTGCTTTCTTCTTCATTCCGCTCTTTCTTCTTTAGATTAATTTCTTTCCAATGGTTGTTTCTTATTTTCCTCTTCTTCTCTATGTTCTTGCTTCATTTTTCCATCAACTGTTACATGTGGGTAAATTTTCACTTTATTATTCATTAAAAATTGAGATTTTGACTTAATTTTTGAAATTGATGTTTGAAGAATTCTCATTTCAAGAAAGATAGTGAGAGGTTCGAAACTCATAGATGAATAATGACGATTGAATTAGAAACCTCTTCCTTCAGAGGTCAAATTCTGACATAGTCCCAAATATTTTTGGTTCTTTTTTTTCTTCTACTAACTTCCGACAAAAAGATGCTTTTAATATTGAAGAAACCCTTATTATATAAGTGAAGAAGGGTAGGACGAACAAAACACTACAAAATTGTACCAAAAGCAACACAAGATGTACAAAAAGAATAGCTCATATATTGATACATACACGTGGTCATTATATATAAATTCAGTTGTCCGCATATAAGCCCAACATATCAATTTTTCCACTCTATTTGTATTTACTTCCTTCTTCGCTCCTATCTTTCTTCCTCTGATTTTCTTCTTCCAATAGTTATTTCTTATTTTCCTCTTCTTCTATATGTTCTTGTTTCATTTGTCCATCAATTGTTGCATGTGGATAACTTTTTTCACTTTATTATTCATTAAAAATTGTGTTTTTAACCTAATTTTTGAAATTGGTGTTTGAAAAATTCTCATTTCAAGGAAGATAGTGAGATGTTCAAAACTCATAGATAAATAGTGACGATTGAATTAGAAACCTCTTCCTTCAAAGGTCAGATTCTGACACAGCCCCTAATATTTTGTTTTTTTTCTTCTACTAACTTCCGACAATAAAAATCTTTTAATATTGAAAAAATCGTTATCTGTAAATGAATAAGGGTAGGATGAACACATCACGACAAGATTGTACCAATATCAACACAAAATGTACGAAAACAATAGCTCATGTATTGATACATACACGTGGTCATTATATATAAATCTAGTTGTCCAAATGTAAGCCTAGCATATCTGTTTTTCCACTTTGTATTTAATTCCTTCTTCACTCCTCTCTCTCTTCCTCTAATTAATTTCTCCTTCCAATGGTTATTTCTTATTCTCCTATTCTTCTCTATGTTCTTGCTTCGTTTGTCCAACAACTGTTGCATATGGGTAACTTTTTTAACTTTATTATTGATTGAAAATTTGAGATTTTAACCTAATTTTTGAAATTGGTGTTTGAAGAATTCTTATTTCAAGGAAGATAGTCAGAGGTTTGAAACTCATAGATGAATACTGACGATTAAATAAGAAACTTCTTCCTTCATAGGTCAGATTCCGACATAAACTTATTGCTCCCAAATGCAGACGCAAGTGTACGCGGTCGCTCAAGTAATATAGTTTCTTTTAGAAATGAGTTTTCGTTCCCAAGGGACTTATGATCAACTTATATTTATTAACTCAATTCCACAACTCGACAAAAGTAACCTTTTAAAAGAGTTTGATGATTGTTGATGATTGTTAATTACTACTACGACTTCTGTAATAAATAAAAGTAACTAATTTGAACGACTTCAAATGTATGTTTCAAGCAAGTAAAAGACAATTCCAGGGCTGCAACATGCTTTGGACTTCATGTTTCGTATCTCAGGCAATAAACTTATTTCGGTTATCAAGTTACCTATTTACAGGGTTAATTATATGAGTAGGGTCTCTCGACCTCTAGTCGCCTACTCCAATTAGTTGTCTAACTACATCGTTGAGCGGGGATAGGCAGTCCTAATTGACGGGCGTTTATATTTCATCTTGTTTCTTAACCAAGCTAGACATTCGTCCGGGGGTCATTCCTAAACACAAATCAACTCAATGGAAGATCAAGCTTTTTATATTCTTTGTTCTATCTATCTTATCCTCTCTTAATTTTTAGAATAGACAAGAGATTTATTTCTATGGTAATAAAACATGAAATACTAAAAAAAGAATATAAAAGTAACTTAAACGAACCAAGAATTAATTCAAAGCCTTCGATATTCAACAATCAATCTGTAGCTACAGCCTCAAAACAAGGGCATTTAGCCACTCATAATATTCAAACACCGCAAAATATAATTGTTCATGCTATTTCCAAAATAAAGAAGAGTTAGAAAATTGAAACCTATTACAAAACATGGATCTTGCTCTTGCACACAAAAAATAAAGTTGAATGCCCTGAAAAATAGCCCTAGGGGTCTATTTATAGAAGTTAGGAAAACTGGAGATTAAATCTAATTCAATAAGGATTCCTTTTTTAATCAATTTTCGCTGGACAATTTGGAAGTGGGCTAGGGCGTTGCGCCAGACAGTGCGCTCTTCCCCCTGTGGCGCGCCGCGCCAGGCAGTGCGCCTGGCAAGTGTGGCTGTAGTCAGGGCCTTGGGGCCTCGCGCCAGGCAGTGCGCCTGGGAAGGCTTCTATAGTTCCTTCCTTGGTGCCCCGCTCCAGGCAGTACGCCACACCTTGGTGCTTCCCTCCTTAGTTTATTTTCGTGCTTCCTTGCTTCTTCTTTCTTCGAATTGACTCCATTTCCTTGAAAGTTCCTAAAACACCTAATCATGTGTTTTAGTGCACAATCATCGCGAGTTAAACAAAACAAAGCTAATAGGCTCAAGATTATTCTTAAATTCAATCTCAACATGGGCAATTATTGGCAACTTTGACATATAAATATGCGTAAGATCAGTCCCTAATAGTTTTTGTTCTTTTTTTTCTTCTACTGACTTCGGACAAAAAGATGCTTTTAATATTGAAGAAACCATTACATATAGGTGAAAAATGGTAGGACGAACACAACACTACAAGATTGTACCAAATGCAACACAAGATGTACAAAAACAATAGCTCATGTATTGATACATATACGTGGTCATTACATATAAATCCAGTTGTCCACATGTATGCCCAGCATATTAGTTTTTCCACTTTGTATTTGCTTCCTTCTTAACTCCTCCCTTTCTTCCTATGATTAATTTCTTCTTCCAGTGGCTATTTCTTATTCTCCTCTTCTTCTCTATGTTCTTTCTTCGTTTGCCCATCAACTGCTGCATGTGGGTAACTTTTTCACTTTATTATTCATTAAAAATTTAAGATGTTAATCTAATTTTGTTAATTGGTGTTTGAAGAATTCTCATTTCAAGGAAGATAGTGAGAGGTTTGAAACCCATGGATAAATAGTGACGATTGAATAAGAAACCTCTTCCTTCAGAGGATAGATTTCGACATAGTCTCTAATATTTTTGTTCTTTTCTTTCTTTTACTGACTTCCAACAAAAATATGCATTTAATGTTAAAGAAAAGAAAGATAACTAAACTGCTCTTAGAAAGGGATGGAAGCGGCTTCCTTGCGTTTGAACTTCATTTACTGAATATTATTGTGCAACTTCCTGAGCCTTTATATTTGGCTCTTTGTTAACTGATTTCACATTTATGTTTGTCTTAACTAATGTTTTTCTGGTCAATTTGAAATATCGATTCTATCAACCATTCCATTTCAGAATCAAGTCCCCCTGAATAAGTAAGGCCCGTGATTCTCCAAACCAGCTCCTGGCCTTACCCGACGGAGAGAGTTTCTGAAGGGTTACTTCACCTTTGGTGATCACACACCGATCCGGACAATCAGTAGCTACAGTCTATGAAATTTTGATTAAAACTATTCATATATAGCAGCCAGTGACATTGAGAAAAGCTCAATGAGAATGAAGAAAGGTTGTATCAACAAAATTCTCAACGGTCAATAATGCACTTATATTCTGGCAATTATTTTGGTTACCTTTGAGCTTTCTTACGTTCATTGGAGTTGGCAAGAAGTAGTAATGTTAATCTTTTTAATCTAATACTAACAAGTAACAAACCATTTATTCTAATTTTTACTATTTAATGAAAAATACAAACAGTTGGATTTGGGTTAGAGGCAACTTTTGAAAATATATTTTTTCTTATTTGGTTACGTACCCAATTTGGGACATGAATGTTCTAATGTAGCTGATTTGCTTGTATTTTGAAATTATTGATATATGTGAATTAAAAACTTTGTAAGTCAGTGTTATGTTGTACTTGAATCTTTCTTTTTGGTGCTTCTAGACCTGTTCAACGAAATTTTGAATCACAGACAAAAAATATTAGTCATGAACAAATATGGGCTTAAAGAGACAACAAAATGTGTTTTAAAAATATCAATGTATTGCAGTAACCCCATCCATGATAAGTCTGAATTAACTATATATATCAACAGGAATTATAATCTAATTTATTGAAGAAAGCACAAAGAAATTTAAGTAATTATATAACAATGTAATGCTCTTTCGAGATGAAGAAATGTATTATTGAAACCATTTGTATGTCCAACTAAAGTTTCTCCTGAGATAGCATGTATTCTATCTCTGAACTTATAGTAGCTAGCTAGCTTCGAGGTTGATATGTCATTTTTATCAGATGGAACCAAAATGATAGATGACTAGAATATATTATTCAAAAGAGATGTACGGTCTGATAAATTTTTCTGGAATTTGATTATGTAGTTAACAGTAAGGAGTTAGAAGGGAGAATTTAAGTAATTAAACAAAATGTACTTTGTTATCAACACCAATTCTACTAATTTTATATGCATAGAATGTCGATCATTGGTCTCAGTAAATCTTTCACAAAGTGTTGAGCACATGTAGGTAGAAGTCGTAGCCTTGTCAAGTCAAGTATGAGGGCTTAGCTTGGTACTCTGTGAGATTATTGGAGTGAGGTTTCGATAAAGTGAAAGACTGCTGCTGATTTGGAAAATAATGGTCTTAAAGATTCCTTCATGCATGTGAGCAAGTGTATGTATCTGTCATATTCCATTTCAACTCTCTTTTTCTATATATAATAACTATGTTATAAGTCAAAATATCGAGTTTATATGTTCATATTGAGAAATGTAGGGTATGACGTTCCATTTAATATGCCAATGTAACTTGGTGCATATTGCACTACATCCGGTCCTCTTTTGTGCCGAAGGTAGTGAGATTCAAATGGGAGATATGGGCAGACATCATTTGCAAATCCAATATACATATCAGTTTGATTTGGTATAATAATTTGCTTCATGAAAATATTTGAAATTAAGAGTTCATATCTTCTTTATTGTATTTTTGTTAAGTCTTGAGGTATTATTATTATACCATATATTTATTTAATTGAAGTGACTGATAGTCAGAACTAGCTAATTTTGTTTCTTTTAGTACTTCGTTTTATTGTTGTCTGATAAGAATTGGGATGCTTTGCTTAGTTGAATTATGTTGATTCTCTGCTTAGGTTCATCTTTTTATTTGACGTGTAATATTTGAAATCTTGGGAGCTTCGTTCTTTGAATTTTGCACCTGATTGCTCAAGTATATAGCTCTTTTATTCCTTTGGTAGTCTTTGGCATAATTGGTTTCAACTATTATTATGATGCTCCCATAATATAGATAATGAAAAATGAAAAATATTTTTACACTGTCTAAAACTACATTACCTCATCATGGCCATTCAGCATAGATTTATCATTTTGTGCTGTTGTAGGGGAAGAAATTAGAACATATGTTTTTTTCAGCTATTGCAACTAGTTGAGGATCAGGAACTTCAATGGAGGATTTTGTTTCTAATTTTTTGATAACGCTTAACTAAACTTCTTCCGATTCAAAGTGTAGGTGGTCTCTAATAAGTATAAACCCAACGATGAGTTGGGGTTGATCCCACAAGGAGTTATATGGTAAAGAATTCAATTATGAAGTAAAAACGTGCTCTAATCTTTTGTAGATGTAAAAGGGTACGAAACACAAAAGAAATCACAAAATTTTAATTATCAATATCAAAGGGGGATTTAGTAACCAATTTTTAACAAAATGTAATTAACATGGGATTTGAACAACTAGAGGGAGGATCTTAGGAATGTGATCAACCGAATACTAATTTTGCTTATGGATAATTATTAATTGCTTTAAGTTGTTGAGTCTCAATGGGTAGGAAAGGTTTTGAATATAATAGACACATATCATGTTTCGAGTGAGTTCTCTCGAATCTCAACAAGCTTAACAATACCAAACAACTCAATTCCTTAATTAATCCACTTTCTCAAGCTGGATGTAAATATGCAAATCAATACAACTATCAAGCATTCATTCTACCATATACCTCTTTCTCAAGCAAGCATAGAGAGCTAAGCTAGAACCGAATTTGCAACTTCAATTCATCAATTAAAACATGAACAAATAATTAATCTCATTTCAAAACAACATTAAATTCAGTAATTAACAATACCCACAAGCTAATTTAGGTATTCGATTACATGATCACACCCTTAAGGTAAGGGGTTTTTGCCAACCACAGCAAAAAGTAAGAAATCGTTACCAAAAAGATTCCATCCGAATTGTCGACAATCTACAATACTCAATGCCAAAATTAAAGCTCAAATTCAAGATCCGAATCTCCTCCAAGAATATTCAAAAAAAGTAAAATATGTAAAACCTCTCAAAAACTGGGGAATACATTGTCTGGGAACCCCTTTTCTCCTTTCAAAAATAGAATTTATACGATCCCAAAAACTTCCCAAAATCTCAGCACGGAGTCCACTCGGTGAAATTGTTCAGGATCGCCAATCGACTCTGGGATCCACCGAGTTGCACTTCTTCTCGCCTTTTGGCTTGACTCCTACATACAAGCGTTCTAGAAGATTTGGCGTTCTGGAATGCTACCGCTATTCTATTCAGCGCGTCACCGAATTACTCTGTTGATCGCTGAGTTGGCTTAGTACATGAGCTACTTCACTGGAACTTTAGGTGGGCTGAAACTCACTCGATGAGTCGCCAAGTGGCTTTTGCGAGATCCAACTTTACTTTTCTTCAGCTTTTCCAACTTTTTCGCTCCTTTTCGCACCGTAATGTCCTTCCCTTGTTCTAAAGTCTTCATTACTCCATATCAAAACATTAACATCAGTTATGAGAACAAAATAGGTATTGAGGACACCAATTCATTGAATAATAAGCTTTAAATGAGTCGGAATTCCCAACTCATCAACATCCGCAACTTAAACTTTTGCTTGTCCTCAAATAAAACACAAGATCAATTAGGCCAAAAGGGATGTCTACAAATAGTGCTCCTGAAGACTCAATATATTGCACACAAGGTTCAATCCACACATGCAATGTTTAATTGTGCACTAAAAGTTTCAAACTATGACTAGCCATCATCAAATAGAGTTCAAGCTCACAATGCTCACTTCAAATGTAAATTTATGCTTAACAAGAGTATTCGAATGCCCTCCCTCACATTAAGAATGATTTCATGCTCTTAAAAATCCAATCAAGAATCACAAATAAGGAATCGAAATCAACTCTCACACTCCCTATAAGAAAAACATGCATGATTTTACTCATAGGCTTGCCTATATTTTCCAACCAACACATCACTCAGCTCATGCAAGATCACAAAGGTCTTTCAAGGCTAGTAATTGGACTGAGTGTACGGGTATGATCATTTTGGCTTAGTGACTTCTACCTTCATGAAGCATGGCTCAAATTTCACTTCTCTTCCTTTTCTTTCATTCTTTTCAACTTCAAAACTCATTCTTGGCCTATTCATATAGCACACAAAAAAAATTATAACTCATCGGACACCCCTTTTATTTCCACAACATTGAACAATCGACACAAATTCATGTTTTCTTTTTTTCTTTTCAACCTTTTCCTTTTTTTTATATGGAGGGGTTGTTTTATTTAAAAAAATGAAACGACAGATTTAAGAATCGCCACTTAATTTTTCAAGAAATATCAAAAAACCTATTTTTTCAAAAGATCAAAACAATAAATCTAATGAAAATATTTAAAGGGGGTTCGGGGTTCACATTAACATTTCAGTAAGGGTTTGAAAGCACCCAAAATGTCCGCTAACACGCAATTATCCGATAATTAAAATATTTGTATAATGGTTTTTTTTTTTAAAAAAAAAAACAACTTTGTTTTAAAGAAACAATAATTTGAGACTTGAAATTGTTTTTGAAGGGAAAGGGGGATAGAATAAGGATATTACTCAAGTACTAGATGTTCCAAAGTTAAATAAAATATACTTGTTTGATTTTAAAAAATACGATTAGTTCATCTTTTGGGAATTTGGATTAAGGAAAAACCTTAGAATTAACTAGCAAATAAACAATTAAACAAATATGAAAACAGATAGAAAAAAAAAGGAAGAGAGTCTTAGGCCCAAGTCTGGTTTATGTCCACCTGGGCCAGTACTTGGGCCTAATTTCATTCTGAGTCTTTTAGCCCATTTGCACTTATCCTAAGACTAACAAAATCTGTCAAAGATAAGTGAGCTTTTGGCCTAATTCCCTGTCCTAAAACTAGCAGAATAATACTAAAAATATATGGGTCTTTGGCCCAATTACAACACAAATACAAAACTTGAACTTAAGGAGGGCTTTTGACCCATTTCTGCCACTCATTTTCAGCCTTTCGAGGCTCCTGCTACCGTCTTTTTGGGTTTTCAACTTAATAAAATCAGCTTCCTTTTTCACCGACTTGGAGGAGGTTGACTCGAGGAAAACAGGTATGCAAGAAGAGGGGAGTCGTATAAACTCGAACAAGATAGTTCATGCCAAGTCAAAAGAAGAGGAAAGAATTAGCAAGTGAATTTAATAAGACATATGAACTACAAACCTTAACGACATGTTCAACATCAATAAAGATAACACATAGGAATTACTTTAACTTTTATCAAAAAAAAAAAAAAAGATAACACATAGGAATTAGATGATATCCAACAAATTACTCTCTAACAGAATACACCTCTTAATTTCTCAATGATCAAACAGGTACCAAATCAGTTAACCACATAGCTAGTTTTCTATTAATCACAACTCAACTTAACAATATAAAAGATTAGCAACCATGATTTACTTTAAGCAGAAGCTAAAAATGATTGGATTTCAAAAAGAACTACTAACAATAAAAGTTGCATGACTTTTACAGATGGATAAGGAAAACAAATCAAGCAAATCAACACTAACAACTTCAACAAAAGAGTAGGGGATTAAACAGAAATGTTTGTCATTTTCTCAAAGATATGAATCCAAACAGTAAGCTTATCATGCAACTAAAGGATAAAAAATATTATTCAAATTGAGTTAAAACATAAAAATTACAGAGGCAAACATTTAGAGCTAAACTAAAAAGCAATGTTAAAAGAGCCAACACAAATTAAAACTTTCCAAGAAATCAGATTGTAAGACGAAGGTTAGTGGCATAAACGAACTTTATTTTCTGTAGGCAAATTCAAAGCTAGAAGGATTCAAAATTGTATCTTAACAAGTGACCTAAGAAGGACTCCAACTACAATTTTCCCATTTGAACTGAAAAGAGAATTTTAAACCACACAAATGATAGCTTTGCTAACTAGGGTGTATAATAGTTGTTGTAACGCAGAAACACAGCAATGAACCAACAACTGACCTAGAGAACTCTACTGGTCTGAACAAACTATTGATCTAAAACTCGAAAATAAGTGCAAGAAAAGAGGAACAAATTCTTTGACACCTTCAAAACATGTGACAAGCAAAGAATACTATCTCGACAAAATATGAACAGAGTAGTATCAATGATTAACGAGTGAACAAACCAACGCTAAGGCGAGCACAATCAGCCATGAAATTCGAGAAGACCATAAACAGAGAAAACAAGCTTAAACAGGCGGTAAATCATCTTGAAAACGAAACACACATTTCACCCGTTTCGGAAAAAATTAAGATGAAAAGACAACTTAGGCTCAAAACACATCACGTAAGATCATCTCAGAATCAACAAAGAGCAATACACGATTCAACACTCATTGGAACAAGAATGCGTAAAAAGGGTCAAGGGTTGTTTACCTTCTCTGAGGCGGCGAACTGGAGATTAGACGAGCTGAGCAAAATTACCCACCACGATTTTTAATCCAAAGAACCTCGATGAACAATAAGATTTCTCTGTTCCGAGTACATTTTATGAGTTTCACTATCTATTTTCGTTTTCTAAATCTTTCTATAAACTGGTTTCTCAATGTGATTTTCTGCCTCTCAAACGTATCTTTTTCAAACTTTTTTTCCAACTAGTTTTGCCAACATTTTTTGTTCCACCCCTAAAATTGAAAAAGAAAATAGCTTATAAAGAGGGAGATTAGGGCTGATTTAGGGGGGAAATCGGGAGAGAAATGGGTGGCTTTTTTCGAAATCCAAAATCTCTGACCGAGATAAGGTTGAAAGTTGTCCATTGTACTAATTCCCAACGGAATTGAAAGGTGAGTCGTCCGATCTTGAACAAGGACAAGCGAGGCATCTAGGTGGTAACACTTGGAGAATTCAACAACGGTCCTTGTACGAGACAGACTAGTCGCTGCTGGACTCGGGTCGATTTGGTATCTGGGTTTCGATGTTGCTGGAGCAATTCTGGACTGGATTTCTTAATGTCTGGGTTTGCTGGACGCTGCTGGAAAAGAAGAAGAACGTATGGGTCAGTTTTGGTATTATTGTATTGTTGTTATTTATTGTATGTGTTGGGCTGGGTTATTTTGTGGGCTGTTGGGCTGATTTGAAATGAGAATTAGATAAAAATGGGTCTTGAAAAGACAACCAAGAATGTGGTCAATTTGAATTAAGAAAATAACCACGTAAAATTGTAATTTCGATCAAATTGAGGCCAATCGTTGAATTCGGCCAAAATTAAAAACAAGATGAATTAGTATAATTAGTTAATAAGCTTCTTAATCTTAACAAAAATAAAATAATTGACTTAATTATGAACTAATACCTCAAAATATAAGTATTAACTAACTAAACCAATTAACCAACTAATTAAGTAAAATTAAAATCCTTTTTTAGATGATTTTCGAATATTTATATAATATACATAATTATCTAAAACATATATATTATTTTAAAAATTATAAAAAGTGACAAACTATTCAAAATAACTTGCAAACTATATTATTATTATTTTGAAATTTTATAAAACTAATTATTTTAAATCGTTTAGAATTGAAGAAGCTTGATGATTAATATATATTGTGGAGGTCCAAAATTGGCTATCAACAGAGGTTCCATCTTTTTCTTCACCACAAGTTCCCAAGGATGAATTTCACAAACTTCTTGATCGATTTCTTTCCTCATTCTTACCACACCCCAACTTAGGCATTTGGCCTAAGTTGGCTATTCAAACAAACCAATGCTTCACGAAGGTTTTAGGTGGGGAGGACAAGGCCATTTGTGTCCAAAGAAAATGTTAGGCTCAAATGGTGCCTAGCTAGGTTCACACACTCACAAGGTGGTCACACAAAAGTATAACAATTAGGTTCACTCTCAAAAATTTATGCCTAAGATCATTTCCTTCATTCACCAAAGTTAGTCAATTAGACCAACGGGCCAGGCAAATTCTAGGTATTACCATGCACATATTTCAAGTAAACCTCACCATACAAGGCAGTCAACACAATCACCGATCATAACTCTACAAGTTAAGCTCGCGTGCAACGGTCATTGCAAGACTCACATCGACAATCTGACTAGTCACAATGAGATGCTAAGAGTTCACACAAGATTTATGCAACTCAAATTGCCCCATTGTACTTGCGCAAACATATCATTCATCATGAGCACTATTCAAGTCATCAGTATTGATCGCAACCGGCACTTAAATGCACAAGATAACAACAATCACTGCACGATTAAGCAATCAAGAGAGAGACTAATGATTCAAAGCCAACATTCACAATTAAAGTATTCATGGAGAAGTTTGAACAAAGACAACAAAAGACCAAATATCCAAATGAACGAAATAAAAACAAAATACACCTAAGAGGATATGCATAAAAATACCTTCACCCCACCAAAATACTAAACAGTTTCCTCAATGTAAAACACAAACTAAATGTATCAACAGTCAATATAATGGAGGGAGAGTAAAAATACCCATATCAGGCTAGGCTTGAGGTGAACTATGTGCATCTAGGGTGGCCTCAACCTAGGCATCAGTGCCCGGCTCGACTCCAGCTGTGGAGATCTGTGCAACTATCTCCTCTGTGGGCTGAGACCCACTATAGCCAATCATGGATGTGTCGCACAGTGAGGCCCTTGTGGCCACCTATACCAAGTCACCCTCCAGATCCTATAAATCCTTGAACACTTCCTCATCACGAGCCCATAGCTCCTCTTTCTACGTCTCAACTACATCAGACTCTCTATCATTATCAGCTGTAGCAGCATCTTCGGTCATAATAGCCGGAGGGATCTCAGAAACAGCTAGTATATTTGAACTAGGGACCTCGGGAACATCTACATTGCCCCATAACATCAATATGTCGGTGGATTTCAGTTCATCCACATCTCGATGCAAACTGGTAATATCAGCCTTTAAAGCTGTCACATCTGCAGATCCATAGTCTGATGTCTCACATACCTCAACCCGAGAGGTGAGGGCATTCAATGCCAACCCATGGGCCATGATCATCTTCTGATGTACTCTAAACTCCTCCCAAATATGAGCCAATGTCACAGCTATCGCTCAGTCAATCATAGATGGCACACTGGCCTCAACCCTCGAGTCCCTCACATCGGCCAAATATACAAGGTTGCCCATTTTGTACAGCATGGCCTTAGTCAATGGGGGACGGCAAGTAGAAGCAGTAGAAGGAGAAATAGAAGGTGAGAGGGTAGGTATACCTAAAGGCTCATCTTCTTGAGTGGGCTGAGTAGTGCCGACCTCTATGAAATCTACATCCACAATTGAGGATGTGTCTACCGGGGCTTTCTTCCTCCACTCAGCATCATCCTTCGTATACTCAGCTTTTATGCTCTTAGGTAGGACTCACCTCAGCATTAGTCTTCTCCACAAAGGGCACATCAGCTCGACGGCATAAATTGCTGATAAGAACTGGAAGGCTGATACATTCGGAGGATCCATGTCAATTAGCTCCTCATCAGTTACTTGTCGTTTGTTAAACAGAGGAGGGAGATGACAAAACTGGAGGTTTTCAAATATAATACCATGGTTTCTAAATTTTTTATCATTGGCTACTATTTTCAAATGCATTTTCACAAAATGAGGGCTAGAGATATGTTGATTCCATGATTTCGAAACAGATGTAAATCTCAATAGAGACTCTGCGGGGAGCCGTAAGAAAATGTCTGTATGGATTTCATTTGGTATTATGTTTTTAGTTGTTGTAGAAATAGGAGTAGTGAAAATGAAATGATACCATGAGAGAATGAACTTGAATAGAAGGGTCTAATAAATCCAATCCTGAAATGAAAGAAACGAAAACATGGCGAAACAGAGAGTGAAAAACAGAGCAGACAATGAGGCAGAGTAGTATCTTTGTTTCTCCAACGGCTCTCACTTATATATTAAAAGGTGTCGGGACGTCAAATAAAAGAAGAAACTACTAAACCTAATTAAAAGAGGATGCAATAATGAATATACTTAGAATAATTTTAAATGTGATCTAATATCTATAATTTATATATAGAATAATTTTAAAATTTAAAGTTCAAGATGAATGTTTGAAATTTTTTCCACTTTTGCCTTTTCCTTGAATGGAGTTTTGTATTTTCTAGGAGATAAATTGCACAATTTGCAAAGCTAAATTTATAATTTCACAAAGGGTAATAGTGAAAAATATGGGAGATCAAGAGTCAAATCTCTTCTCGTCTAAGCCTCGACAAGCAGATAATATCAAAGTAAGCATAATAATATTTTGCGTGGAAAATAATAAAGTGACAAAGTCATTTTGACACACACATACATTTCAAGAGAGACTTTGTGGGCAAGCTTAAGAGAATGTCTGTTATGATTTCATTTGGGAGTATCGAATCATGATTTGTAGTTAAAATGAAACGATACCAAGAGAGAAGGAATTTGACTAGAAGGGTCTGATAAATCCAATCCCCAAAAGAAAGAAACGAAAACATGACGGGCGAGCAAGAGAGAGTGAAAACAGAGCAGAGAGTGAGAGGTGAAGGAGGAGTAGTATTTTTGTTTTTCCAACGGCTCTTGACTTATATATAGACTGCTAAACCTAATTAAAAGATGATGGAATACTAAATATATTTAGAATAATTTTAAATGTGATTTGATATATGTTATATATATTTAGAATAATTCTAAGTGTGATCTAATATATGTTATATATATTTTGAATAATCTTAAATGTGATCTAATATTTGTTATATATATTTAGAATAATTTTAAATGTGATCTAATATCTATTATATATATATTTAGAACAATTTTAAATGTGATCTAGCTAGTATCTATATATATATTTAGAATAATTTTAAATGTGATCTAATATCTATTACTCCCTCCGTTTCAAAACCTTTTTAGTCTGTTTCAAAAAGAATGACCTTTTTCTTTTTTTGGTAACATTTTAATTTCAGTTTTTCACGTGGCATATTTAAGACCACAAGATTAAAGGGCAATTTTGTACATTTGACATAACTTTAATTTATGACCACAAGATTCAAAAGTCTTTATTATTTTCTTAAACTCCGTGCCAAGTCAAACTAGACCATTCTTTGTGAAACAGAGGGAGTATATATATATTTAGAACAATTTTAAATGTGATCTAGCTAGTATCTATTATATATATTTAGAATAATTTTAAATGTGATCTAGTGTCTATTATATACATTTAGAATAATTTTAAAGAGAAAAAGCATAAATTCCCCCCTAAACTTGTCGTGAAAAGTCAGTTACACGCTTAAACTATTATGACGACCTATTACACACCTTTACTATTTAAAACTGAATTTAATACCACCCTGAGACGTGTAACACCACTCTCACAGCATGTAGTTTATTACACTCGCTACCACATAAGCACTATGTCAGCGCCACGTCAGATTTTATAATTTCTTATATTCTTTTTGTTTTCTTTCCTTATTTATTAACTTTCTTTTTGTTAACTCTATTTTACACTAATTAATCTCTAATTAATAATTAAAATTCTCTAATAGTTATATCTTCTTTATCACTAAATCCCACCCACTTTATCTCTAATCTTATCGGGAAAATCATTCATTTGATTTATATCACGATTTTCTTTGTCTTCTACGGCGAAGAACAACCAACCCATCACCACCATAAACTCACCTCCACAACTCCATTCGTTCTTTTTTTTCAACGAACCATTAGCCACCAAACAATCACCTAAATGTCACGACCCAGGGGTACCCCCTAGATGTAACAAGGCGTACTCAACCTTGAAGGGTCTCATACAAGCCCCTTAGCATATCATAACATAAAACAATAGAAATGATGAGAAATTTTAAAACTTTTTTCATACAATCGAAGTCTTTATAAAAACAAGCGGAAGTCTATTACACTTTGTCTCAAACATCTAAAACCACATGAATAACTCTTTAGGACGCAACCCATACAATAGTCTAAGACATAAAGAAAAGACATAAAGGAAAGGTGATCAATCCTCGATGCTATGAGGACTCACCAAGTCTTCAACTCCATTGCTCTTAAGAACCTAGCCTCAAGAATGAAACTCTAGTTCGTCGAACCCTACATGTGATAAGAATGTAGGCAAGAGTATGCGTTAGTACAAAATGTACTAAATATGTTAGCTAGCATGACATCGACATAAACATATAAGAGGCATTAGTCAACCCAAGACATATACCATAATCATAAGAAACAATAACAACATAATCATAAACATAATCTCCAACATGTACACAATGTAAACATTAGTCATCATAAGGCATAGTCCATATATATAGTCAATACTTATATATATGGACTATAATTGGATAGGTAAATAGCACACCTAATTCGTTTTGAGCTAAGATATATGATCATTAGAAGTTGACCCTAAACTCTAAGGCTAGTGAAAAGTCCTTCATGTGAGGCTCCACGAGCCGTGGTGCCTCTTGTGGTCATGATACAATAGCTAGGAAACCTTGTCATTAACCCCTACAAATCTAAGGCACCACCACGAACCTTCCCACGAGCCGTGGTCATCACCACGAGCCGTGAAGTTGCTCGTGTGGAGGGGCTGTTTTGGGCAGCCTTTGTTTAGCCATTGCCTAGCCACACCACGAGCCGTGGTCCTCACCACAAGTCGTGGTGGTGGTTGTAGAAGGTGAGGCAGTGTCCATGTAAGAGTGGACTGTCCTAGTCCTCTTCCTTGGCTCTTGCCCTCTTCATGTGCTCTAACCCTCACACTTAGCCCTAGTTTACTCTACTAGTTTCCAGGGTGTTACAATATCTCCCCTTTGGGAACATTCGTCCTCGAATGACACTTTAAACACCTTACGGAAATAAAGACTCAAGACTAGCTACCCATCATGCATGCAATTCATCTAAATGCGCATAAACAAATAAGGAACTTCATCTCCAAGCTAAACATACTCAATGCAACACAAGGAAGTAGGAACAACATCTAACAACCCATTATGCATGTAATCTCATAACTCATCATGTTCAGAGGTGGAACTACCTTCTCCAAACTAAATCATGCTCAACATACACTCATGGAGCTCATATGCAATTTACTCTCAAAAAGCATTCACTTAAGGAGGAATCTCTCAACTCTGAACTAAGGCATGCTCATATATTCATCTCATGAAGTCTGTAGGCAACTCATACTCAATGCACTACAACATGAGGAAAATCAATCATATAAAACTCATTTTCTCTCTAAAACAACAAATTTTCATGAACATGCATCACATAAGGAAATCATGGAAATATCTAAAACACACATAACTTCACATAAAGCACAAATCATGAGGAACTCATCATTAAAATGCTAAAGGAGGAATACAAGGAAAAGGATGAGGATATCGAGACTTTTTATTGGCCCTTGGCCTCCCAAGTAGCACCCTCACCTAAAACCCTTACTAAAAGACCACTCATTAAAACTTTCATGGAAGCAACTTCCTTGTTCTTCTATTTCTTAACTTGCCGGTCTAAGATCCATACCTGTATTTTTAAATTAGAGACATTCTCATTAACTCCCCAACTCTTCTTAAGGGATTTATGAATGTCGGATCCCAACACCCTTTTATATCTAAGAGACATGGAAACTCGGATACACCGGTACCACTCATTAAGAAACTCTAGTTCAAAAGCAACCTTACCAACTCCACTCAAGATCTCATATGAGCCTACAAAACCGGGACTAAACTTCCCAAACTCACTACACCTCTCAAGGTGAGAATTTCAAGACAACCCAAATCATGAACATCAAGAACACTCAACGACCTTGCTATATAAACACATTATCTCCCCCTTGGGAGTAAGCCTATACTGACTCTTCTAAGCATAATTTCCTCCAATTCTAAGGTCGGAGCTAGTCATCACTAAGTTTTCACATCATCATTCAAGACGATTCTAAACCATGGCAAATTACACTTCTACCTTTTTTAGAGGAGTCTACTCACTCAATACATCTAGGCATTACTTAAACACCCTATTCATCAAACCTTTCAACCTACCCAAAACTCAAAATGGCCAAGTAGGGTTCTACCATGAATATCATAAAACAACAATGAAGCCCATTCATACTAAGGACAACATCAAAGTCTAGTATATCAAGTCCTATCTAGTCACATAGCCATTATTGGCATCACAACCACCATTTTCTCCCTTGCTCCTTTTAGCATGAGCCCTTCGAGTAGTCATATCCTCAAGACCACTGGATAAGGAGAAAGACCTTATAAAGTCAAACTCTATGGCACAACTTAGAGAATGAAGAAGTGAGATTTCCTAATCATCTAATAGCTTCCTATTCATAAATGTGGCGCGTTTCACACTTATGAACAAGACTCTACTAGACGTGGTTTTGAGACAATCCTAGAATCATTGTAAACCTTGTGCTCTGATTACCAAGTTTGTCACGACCCGGGGGTACTCCCTAGATGTAACAAGGCGTGCTCAACCCCAAAGGGTCTCATACAAGCCCCTTAACATATCATAACATAATACAATAGAAATGATGCGGAAATTTTAAAACTTTTTCCATATAATGACTTCATGAAAACAAGCGGAAGTCTATTACACTTTGTCTCAAACCATCTAAAACCACATGAATAACTCTTTGGGACGCAACCCATACAATATTCTAAGACATAAAGAAAAGACATAAAGGAAAGGTGATCATTCCTCGATGCTATGAGGACTCACTAAGTCTTCAACACCATTTCTCTTAGAAATCTAGCCTCAAGAATGGAACTCTAGATCACTGAATCCTACATTTGATAAGAATGTAGGCAAGAGTATGCATTAGTACAAAATGTACTAAATATGTTAGCTAGCATGACATCAACATAAGCATATAAGAGGCATTAGTCAACCCAAGACATATACCATAGTCATAAGAGACGATAACAACATAATCATAAACATAATCTCCAACATGTACACAATGTAAACATTAGTCATCATAAGGCATAGTCCATATATATAGTGAATACTTAGACCTTCATATCATAAGAGAACCACTTCATAAGTAACCTTCAAGTTTAATTTTGCAATGCATGGATAAGATCTCATAATCCCATCCATGCTAAGTATCCCATTTGGCCACCATAATCATACTTACCATCTTGACCTCATTCTTAGCTTATTCCTCTTAGACAAGGACAACCTATCACCTTTAGTCAATCATATCATGGAAGGAAACTGTACAACAATCCAATCTAAGCATACATCGTAAGCATAAGTCATAAGCATATTCATTATATAGATCATCATGATATAAAAAGAACATATCATAACAACCCTTAATACCTACTTGTGCAATGCATGAATAAGACCCCATAAATCCTACCCATGCTAAGTAAAACCTCTTGAGTAACCATAATTCATAATTCATGTTCTTGTTTTTGGAATTAGCCTTAACCGACATAGACCATGTGAGTTTATCATGGAATCCGATTTCATACCGCACACCGAAAAGAGGTTGGTCTACTTGCCTTAGGTAGAACCATCTTGTATTAGCTTTAGGTGGATCCAATAGCTAAATAACCTACGGGGGCACGTAGTTATGGGATAAGGAGATTGCTACTAGAAACCCAGATCTACTGATGTAGAAGGTTTCCATCTCATGAGATACATGTTTCGGGAACCTGGACTTAACTGGAGTAGAAGGAACCCATTTGGGAAGCCGAACTAACTACGTAAAAGCTTCCATCTCATATTCATATCCACTCGGTGCAAAGCATAATTCCCATTAGGTTCATGTTAAGTCTTGACTTAAGTTCAAATGGGTCGTAAAGAATTTTCAGCCTGACAGTGCTTCACTATTTTGGGTATAACTTTTTACCCCGAGATCAGAATTGGGTAAACTTAGTGGCGTTCGAAAGAGGACTCAGATACCTTTCATTGGATAGGTAACGTCCCACCTAATTCATTTTGAGCTAAGAGATATGATCATTTGAAGTTTACCCTAAACTCTAAGGCTAGTTAAAAGCCCTTCACGTTAGGCTCTATGAGTTGTGGTGCCTCTCGTGGTCATGATACAATAGCTAGGCAACCTTCCCATTAACCCCTAAAAATCTAAGGCACCATCACGAGCCTTCCCACGAGCCGTGGTTGATGAGTCCACGATTTGGACTCATTTAGGGCTTTATTTTAATAGATTTAGTGTCCTCAAATGCATATGTTGTGCCAATAACTGATGTAAATCCTTGATTTTCAGGTAAGGAACAAAGCATGGACACTAATGAGTAAAAAGAAACAAGGCAATTGAAAGAACGAAGAACAGAAGGCCTGATGATCGCCTAACCCATTGGGCGAGTCGCCGAATGGCCATGGTCTCACCTAAAGTTCCAGTGTGCCAAGCCCTAAAGGAGAAAATCAAGTCGGCGATAGAAAGGAGTAATCGGTGAGTCGTCGAACGGTTCTGCGATGCAGTACTATGTTGCCCAAAGTTACAGAACTTGAAGATGCTGGAGGCCAAAGCAAAAAGGCGATGGAATTGACCAAAGGGTGGATCGTCGAGTGGATCGGCGATCCCGACTTATTGCGCCGAATGGTCCTTCGCAACATACTTTTGGTGACTATAAATACATTTTTAAATTCTTAGTTTAGTAATCAATCTATCTAGTTTTGAATACAGTATCATAATTATCAGTTTTTGAGTAGAGAGCTTAGAACCAAGTTTGGAGACAATATTTCCTTAGGTTTGAAGATTTGAAGATTTGAAGATTTCTATTTCTGAGAAATTGGAAGTGGGTGTTGAAGATTCTTCATCTTAGACCTTTGTAACGACGAAATTAATCTTACCCAGTTGATGAAAACACAATCTGGTAATGATTTTTATCTTTTTATGATGTTTAGCTAAAACCCCAATTCTTGGGGTGTGATTACGTGATTATGGGTTGAATTAGCTGTTGGGTATAGTTAATTGATAGTGTAAATGATGTTTAAAAGTGATTTCATTCAGTAATTGTGGCTTAATCTAAAGGGTTGTAGTTACAAATGCAACTCCACCTTTGTGTTTTTGGCTTGCTCGAGAGAGAGGTTTTAAAACCAAGATTATTGATTTGATGGTCTGTGGGTATTGGGTTGTCATGGATTCAGCTCGAGAGAGTGAATCCTAAACCCTTTTCCACATAATCAGCTCGAGAGAGTGAATGGGCTAAAGCGTAGGTTGTTCTTAATTGCTGCTTATTGGTGTTCGAGAGAAACTAATTTGATTCGGGGTAAATTATTCGAGAGAAAGTTTATTCCCACTAAAGTCTAGCTTATTCACTGATTCACAGCTATTCACTATTGATTGCAATCACCCATTTGTCTACCTTAGCCCATAATCCAATCACATCCCAAGAACCCGTCTCTGTACTTGCTATTTTCATGCTATTTGCTGTTGTAGTTGATAATTACAATCAAAACCCCCCTGTTATTTGACACTTGTGTTACCCCAAACTTGAACCATGATTTTATTCGTAAATGTTTTAACCTATGATTGACTTGAACATATTCATGCTTTTCTATTGATTCTCAAATACGTACCATTCCCTGTGGGATTCGACCCCAACTCACTTAGTTGGGTTATATTACTAACTAACGATCGTTGACGCTTAGTATTGGATGAAGTGTCTTTGAAACGTTATTAATCAAAATGGCATCGCTACCGGGGAGTGGTGTTACTTGGGAATTTTTTGTTAAGTTGAATTTTATTCTTGTTAGTCATAGTTGAACTTAATTAATTTTTAGTTTTGGTTTGTGTGTTGCTGTTTTGAGCAGAGAATTGGAGCATATTTGGTAGCAATAGTGACCAAATGGATCACCCTCCTTTGAGATTGATGATTTTTAGGGATAACATCCTAAATTTCAAGCAATTGGAGGGTGAAGCCATTTCTGAGTTGTGGCAAAGGTTTAAGTCCCTATTGCATCAATGCCCAACTCATGGAATTCCAGATAAGATGCTTCTGGAATGCTTTTACAGGGTCTTGTCCCCGAAAATAGAATCATGACTGACCAACTCTCTTCGAGTTGGTTGATGCAACATTCTTATGAGACTGCAGCCCAACTCCTGAATAACATGGCCAAGACCAACAAAGAGAAAGAAAAAGACCAGGAATTGGCCATATTGTTAATTCAGCTGGATGTCTTGGCCAAGAAAGTCATGGAATTAGAGGTAGTGTCCAAGAAGAAGGACAAGTACATTCCCCCTCACAAGCGTCAAAAGATGAAGAAGCAAGAGGGTGGACAACTTGAAGAGGTCATCTTACTCATTCTACACAAAGTCGAAGAACATGACATAGTGTTGGAGGAGATAAGAGAGAATGTATTGATGTTGAACCAAATGACGACCTCTTATTCCATGCTCATTCAACTACTAGGGTCCCAAATGGACCAAGTGCTGAATGATCTCTACCCAGAACCAGAAGAGGGGTTTCCTTATGAAAATGAGGCTAACCCCACTAATGGAACTTAAGTGGGGACTTGCGTTGTGCCGCGACGTTAACTAAGGCACTGCTTGGGAGGCAACCCAAGTTTTATTTTCTTTCTTTTTAAGTTTGAGCTAATGGTGTGTTGAATGTGTAGGTCAAAGTGTGGAAAGTGTTTGAAAAGTGCAGGTTGGCGAGCTAAAAACCCAGTAGGCGAATCGCCGAAGAGGTTGGCGAGCCTGACTAGACCGCCATTGGACTCAGGACATTTTCAAAATGGAGTATGTAAAACTCGGCGAGCCCATGAGCAACTTGGCGAATCGCCGACCAGGTCGGCGATCCTAACTTTGTCCGTTGTTTGGACCCCCACATTAACTGGAGGTCCTATAAAACTCGGCAATGTAAGTGCCCACTCAGCGTGTCGCCGAGTGGGTCGGCAAGCAACACTAATGTCGCCGAATGGGCGAGAATTGGACGGTTTTTAAGGCCAAAGGTTCAAAAGTTTCAAACTCTTTCACTTTCCCTCACTTTTAATCTTCCCAAACTCACACCCGCATAGTATTTCCTATATTTCTTGCATTTATATCGTATTCGAGTCATTCATTGTGTGTTCGGAGTGGATTACTTTACCGCCTAGCATTTCAATCTTGAGTATTCGGCATCTAAGGTTGGTTTTCCGAACCCCGAGTTTATTTTTAGCAATTTTGAACTCATTTGCAATGATCTTATCTTAGTGATGTGTGTTGGGCCTCTCTGATTATAATTGTGTTTGTGTGTGCCTGTGTTAATTTGACAATTTTGCCCGTAATGTTTAGATTGGTGAATTCCTGTGATTTTGCGCCTTAAAATTAGTTAAAAATTTGTGGGGATTGTGCTTGCATGTTGTTGGGTCTAGTCGGGTGAATTCTAAGTGGCTTGTATTTGTGCCAAATGATGTTTTTGCCCAATGATGGAGCGGTTGATGTCATTCTTAAGGGCAAAAGTCATCAAATGGCAAAATTTGGCAAACCCGGGAGAAGTCTGAGTATCCCGGGGTAATGGGTGTAATGGGTCTGAGCCTAATTTGATAAGTGCATGCTTTGATTTTGTTTTTGGGGGTTTCGGGGTTGAATTTGAGAAGTTGGGTTGAAAGTAGGCACGTTAGGTGGTTTGGCGAGCTGGGTCGAGCTCGTCGAACCACTCGGCGGTTTGCCGAAGTTCCCCATCTCGCCTTTAAATTTCATGCTAAATGAGTAGTTTTGTTTTGTAACTTTCGGTGAGAAGCCTGAGGTCGTCAAAAGCACTCGGCGACTCGCCGAACGTTCTTTTTGATCGCCCTTCGTTTGCACCTCTATCCCTTATTTGCACTGTAACTTTCGGTGGGCTGATCCTTGATTGCCGAATGCTGTCGGCAATTTGTCAAAAAGGCCTTTCCATCGCCAATATGCCAAATCTTTATGAGAATTTTGAGCCAATCCTTTCGGCGAGCCCGATCTAGCACGCCAAAGTGATTCGGCGAGTTCGTCTACAATTTTTTTTCTGTGATTTTGCTTGAAGTGTTTCTCACTTTTTTTGATGCTTTTGGCAGGCATGGCTAGACCGAAAGTTGCTGGGAGAAACATCCCACCCCGAAAGAAGGCTAAGGGGATCACAATTAATGAGGATGCAACTGCATCCAAAGCCAACTACCAAACTTCCCACAACTGGTAGGAAAAGCAAAGGAAAAGGCAAGGCACCTGCGTCACTATCACGACCCAAGCCTAGGGCCTAGAAGTGACCGGCGAATGGGGAACCCGAAGGAACCCCAAACAAGCCTCATAGCGTATCATTACACATCCTTGGTCGCGGAAGCAATTAAAATGACCATAAGCAATAAGCATAATCAAAGGG
>JAJOOR010007029.1:0-65342 GCA_036250505.1 Solanum acaule | reverse complement strand
CACAGGTATTCTGTACAAAATCATCCCCTAATTGTAATGCATGTCCAATGAAGGCAGAATGTAGACACTTTGCAAGTTCTTTTACAAGGTTTGATCCTTCTAAATTACCTTGATTATTAACCATATATTATATCTTCCTACTGTTGATGCTTCTAAATATATACTTCCAGACAAACATAACGATAGTTCTTCGTTCTCTTTGAAATCATTGCAATGATCTTCTCTCAGAACATTCAGAAACTAAATCATGTTGATAGAATTATGTAGAAACAGTACAATTCCTAAGTAAACCTATTGAACATTAATGCAGTGCAAGACTTCCCCTGACGTGGCGAGGGGAAAACAGCTGTGCAAACATCAATACAGCTTTAGTACCTGTAGACAGTGCATACTCATGTTCTGACAGCTCTCAAGCAAATCTTGTTTCATCTTTCGGGGAAGCCTCAAATTCACATCATTCGACGGGAGATCACCAGAATGAGCTTATCACCTATCCAGCTCTTGGGTGTATTGGAGAAACAGACATTGAAGATTATTCTGCCAGTGACATACCTACTATCACATTTGATTGTCAGGCATTCATGGAAAATTTGTTAAGTTACATAGATGAGAATGACCTATCAACAAAAGACACTGATTTGTCTAAAGCTTTGGTCATTGCCACTCAAGAAGCACCTTTGCCTAAATTGAAGCATATAGGTCGGTTAAGGACGGAGCATCAAGTGTAAGTTTTGTAATAAGTTTCATTCTTCTTCACTGTTTAATTGGCATTACATGGGAAACCTATGTGTGCACATTAAGAATCTTATTATTGAGCTGACAAATGGATATAAGAAATATTTCTGCAAGAGTGTTATATCAGAAGAAGTTTCGTGCAATAAAGGGGATGCACATTCCAAAAGATAACGAAGAAAATGGTGAAGTGTTTAAATAACTGCTCATTAACATTTGTTTTTCCAATGCGCTGCAGCTATGAACTTCCAGATTCACATCCTTTGTTAGAAGGGGTAAGTTAGGTTACCAACATGAAAGAAACTATTTATTCGTCATGTCTTTTGATTTGGTGAAGTTGACTAAAGCTTATGAATGCAGCTAGAGAAACGAGAACTGGAAGACCCTTGCCCATATCTACTTGCTATAAGGACACCAGGTCATTGCTTCCCGAAAGTTATATACTTGAATGGGCAAAATTTATATAAAAATAAGCACAAAAATGTTGTCTATGCAGGATATTCATAGTGAACTCACACTTCTGTACCGTACAGGAAATGCAGCTTCGGAAGAACCTACAAAACAGAAGTATGAATCCTGTAATTGCAATGAAACTCAAAACAAGGTCAATGGAAGCAATATTGAGACTATTAGTGGGACTCTTCTGGTGAGAAAAAAAATTTAGGACATAATGATTACTCCTGAATTGGGATATCTCATGTTTGTAAAAAATTTCACATTCTAATTTATTTGGATAGTTATTTTTCCAATAAAAACTAACTCAGTAAGATCATCTTCAGATTCCGTGTCGAACAGCAAATAAGGGGAAATTTCCACTCAACGGAACATACTTCCAAGTAAATGAGGTGAATTTTATACAGTAATGTACTCAGTGATGCAACCATTTCATATCTAAGTCTTTAATTAATTAGTTTGAGAAATACTAATAAAGTGATTTACGTAGGTTTTTGCAGATGAAGAGTCTACTCAAAAGCCAATTGAAGTTCCAAGGGCATGTATATGGAATTTGCCAAGAAAGACCCTATACTGTGGCACCTCCATCAGAGGAATATTTAGAGGTAAAGACACACAAAAGTTGTTAGTTAAATATAATAGCCGCAAATGCCATAAATTGGATAATTCTATATTACAAAGTGCATGGTCGGAGCCACCTTAGGTTAAGGGTGGTCAAGTGCATACCCTACTCCAATAAATTATGTGTTGTATAGAGGTGAAATGTTAGTTATTATATGCACACCGAGAAGAAAATTTGCACGCCCTTCCCCTGATGAAGTGTTTTGTGTGAATTCAGGGATGTCAACAAAAGAAGTACAGAATTGCTTTTGGAGAGGTATGAACTGATTTCATTCATAAACATTATCATTATTCAACATTCTTACGACAACTAATGGTTCTTACTGAAAACAGAAAATGTAGATCAAATACTAAGAGACATGTCTTGTGTGTATAACAGTTATATAATTTTCATAATTTTAAAAAATAAGATATAGTTTTTACACATAAAACTAAAATTTTAACACAGTGACGACATTGATGCATTACAAATGAAATTGAATTCACTTTTGTTAAGTGTTGCAGGATATGTATGTCTAAGAGGGTTTAACCGCGAAACAAGAATACCTGGATCTCTTCCCCTTGACCTTCATCGTCCAATAAGCAAACCAGGAAAAGGAAAGAGGTCTTGAGAAGATTGAAGAGAATGAAAATTGTGTACATTTTCTGTAAATTACACCACCTGGATTAAGCACTCTTATCTGTGTTTTTTGTCTTTGTTTTTGTAAATTACACCACCTGGATGTCCAATTATCTAGTGATGCTGCTTCAATATTTACTAAAAATATTCTGGTTTTTGTAATCTTTGACATTTCATGTTAGTTTAGTGAAGAGTAAAATTAAAATTTAAAGCCAACTATCACTCTGTTCAATGTTATCACTGTCTTCAAAATCAAAGTCGAAGTTGAGCCAAGCACTCAACAATGCCTAATCTAAAACCCAACAATGCCTACCCCACTATTCAGTGGCGTAGCCACATATAGATCAGGGTGGCTGTTGGAATATTCATTATTAAGAGTATATAGGTCAAAAATTTATTTTTCAGACATATATATTAAATCTTAAATATCTTTAACGAAATTTTTTATTTTGCCACTGACAAAGTTGTTAATTTGCAACCTTTTTGACAGTGTAAATTATGTTGAATTTGTCTTGAAAAAATTGAAGTCAAGACTCGTGAATGTGAAAGTGGACAATTCACAACACCAAGTGTTGGAATTTATTAATTTAGGCATTGTACACATTTGTATCATTATATGTAATTTATGCAATATAACAGGTAGAAGTGGACATGCAATTCAACAGAACTGCAGGCCAAACCAACAAGTTTTATGCCGAAAAGTTAGCAATTGAGCTTTGTATCTGGATATACTATTAATCATGTGGTTGAATTATATATAGTATTTTATCTAATCTCTTGTAAATACTATTTATTTCATTTTAGTTGATATAATAAAGTCTTTATTTAAATAGATCATTGTGTTAATATGTATGTCCATTATTTATATAGTGGACATTTTTTATGTATGGAGTTATTTAATTCATACACAAAAGATTAAAATTGTCGGTCCTTATAAGTTATAAATTAAATGATCACAATCAAAGATGAAGTTTGAAAAACATCTTGATGATTGTAGCATAAGATTAAAATATAATTCTATCTTATCTATGGAAATGGTTAAATTCTAACTTCTTAGTGCTAGTACATTCTGTGTCTATTGAACGGACCAATAGAGATGTGTGTTCATGTTTTGAATATTTATAAACAACTTCTCTAGTCCATTATGTATACTTATACTCTTAATCATGATATATAATTATTATGATCTATGTAACTTGATTTATTATTTTAATCTATTAAAAGGTGAGACTCTATTATGAGTCAATATATTCCTAATAGATTGGGTAATGACTAATCACATTAGTGAAATAATAATTAGTTGATAGAATCATGTCTCAGACTTGAGATAGAAGACACCCCTTTATGGATACTTATAAGTTTTCACGTGAAAACCCTGCATGTGGATTTTCTATCCGTCATGCGGAATAAGTTAAGTATAATAATAAAGGATTAAATTAGTCAATAAATCAAATTATTCGGAAAATTTAGATTAATGAATTGGTGTCAGTAATTCTAACATGGGGAGTCAAATAAGATGTAATGGTAGATTTCAAAATTAAATCGAGGAGTACAATTACAAATATTTAGTGGAATAATTTGTAATTTATTACAATGTGATTAATTTATTCTTTAGCGAATTAATATTGTAATAAGAAGCATTAATTAATAAGTTTACGGTCCCTACTATGCATGACTAATTAACCAGTTATTAAAAGAAATAAAGAACTGTTCCGGAATAAGAAGTAACTTTTACTATTCTTTTGCAAAGAATGAATTATTGAATTTAAATAATTTATTTAAGAAGCAAGAATATATGTATTTTTTTGCTGGTCTTAAAAGAGATTTTATTACGTTGTTGAAACGTTTGAAAACTTTTGGTCACAACCCAAAAGCTGAGGTCATGATGGCACACGCTTCGAGAACCTCAAAAAGGTATTCAAGCCGAAAACAATACACATACGAGACTCTTGAAGGGAACTCATACTACAAATGATATAAAATCAACAATGAATATTCCCAAAACCTGATAGCATAAGTATAAAGAGTATGAAACACATCACGAGTCTTGAAAAAATTGAAGTCAAGACTCGTGAATGTGAAAGTGGACAATTCACAACACCAAGTGTTGGAATTTATTAATTTAGGCATTTTACACATTTGTATTATTTTATGTAATTTATGCAATATAATAGGTAGAAGTGGACATGCAATTCAACAGAACTGCAGGCCAAACCAATAAGTTTTATGCCGAAAAGTTAGAAATTGAACTTTGTATCAGGATATACAATTAATCATGTGGTTGAGTTATAGTATTTTATCTAATCTCTTGAAAATACTATTTATTTCATTTTAGTTGATATAATAAAGTCTTTATTTAAATATATCATTGTGTTAATATATGTGTCCATTATTTATATAGTAGACGATTTTTATGTTTGGAGTTATTTAATTCATACACAAAAGATTGAAATTGTCGGTTCTTATAAGTTATAAATTAAATGTTCACAATGAAGGATGAAGTTTGAAAAAAATCTTGATGATTGTAGCACAAGATTAACATATAATTCTATCTTAATTATGAGAATGGTTAAATTCTAACTTCTTGTGCTAGTACATTATGTGTGTATTGAATGGACCAATAGAGATGTTTGTTTATGTTTTGAATATTTATAAACAACTTCTCTAGTCCATTATGTGTACTTATACTCTTAATCATGATATAATTATTATGATCTATGTAGCTTGATTTATTATTTTAATCTATTAAAAGGTGAGCCTCTATTATGAGTCAATATATTCCTAATAGATTTGGTAATGACAAATGACATTAGTGAAATAATAATTAGTTGATAGAATCATGTCTCAAACTTGAGATAGAAGACACCCCTTTATGGATACTTATAAGTTTTCACGTGAAAACCCTGCATTTGGATTTTATATCCACCATGTGGAATAAGTTAGGTATAATAATAAAGGTTTAAATTAGTCAATAAATAAAAATATTCAGAAATTTAGTTTAATTGATTGGTGTCAGTAATTCTAACATGGGGAGTTAAATAAGATATAATGGTAGATTTTGAAATTAAATCGAGGAGTGCGATTACAAATAATTAGTGGAATAATTTGTAATTTTTTACAATATGATTAATTTATTCTTTAGCGAATTAATATTGTAATAAGAAGCATCAATTAATAAGTTTATGGTCCCTACTATGCATGACTAATTCACCAGTTATAAAAAGAAGAAAATAAGTGTTCCAGAATATGAAGTAACTTTTACTATTCTTTTGCAAAGAGTGAATTATTGAATTTAAATAATTTGTTGTAAACTTAAGAACAAAAGAGCAATATAAAGATGAAGACAAGAAAAATATCAGACAAGAGAAACAATATGAGATAACTTTCTTTCTTTCAAGTGTTTACCAAATCTTCAAATGTATACAATATGAACCCTTATGCCTCTATTTATAGTGTAACATAGAGGCATACAAAAGATTAGTCATAAACATGAATATAATGGGGGAGGTTATGGAAGTAAAAGGTTACAAGAATAATAGTTATAAAGGTGGAGGTTATGGAGGTTATGGTTATCTTCATAATGGAGGAAAGTAATGGAGATAATGGTTGAGAGTAACTTCTTGGAAAAAGAACCTATCAAGAGATGCAGGCTTAAACTTCTCCCAATAGAGAGGACCCGCATCCTCTGGCCTCCCTTCTTTCCATTGGTTATACCACACTTGAGCCACACCTTTCAATTGATAAGCGGCCAATTCTGCCTTTTCCAATGGTGTAACTCCCATGATCATCAACACCTTATATACCTCATCGATAAACTCTTGAGGATATTCCTCAACTTTAAAACCATGAAACTCCGGAGGGTTCATTCTTGTGAAGTCCCTCACTCTTGAAGCCGCCGAATTCACATTAGGGTTCACGAGAACTACTACCTCCCTATTTGCTTGTGCCGTCATAGCTAGGGCCAATACTTGAAAAGCCTCCCTAGACTCCGCGTTTGTAACATGCTTGGCCAAAGGATCACTCGGAACTTGAGGAGCTTGGGGAGGAGCTAACTGTTCCTCATTCTCCCTCACATTTCTTGTAGCATAAGCTCTCTTAGTAGTCATATCTCGAAGAACGTAGGATAAGGATTAGGAGAGAGACATTACAGAGTTAAACTCTATCACACGACTTAGGAGTAATGAAAGAAGTGGAGTTTCCTAATCATCTTGTAGACTCTCATTCATAAATGTGGTGCACTTCACACTCATGAAGAAAACTCTACTAGACGTGGCTTATGAGACATTATAGGACTATTCTAAACCTTGTGCTCTGATTACCAAGTTTGTCACAACCCAGGGGTACCACCTAGATGTAACATGACGTATAGAACCCCGAAGGACTCCATACAAATCACTTACCTCTCATAACATAAGAAATAGAAAAATAAGAGTGAAAATAGTCCAAGTCCAAAACATTTTATAAACCGAAAAGCAGAAGTCTAAACTCTTGTCTCATCGTAGCCATCTAATACAATAGAATGAAATTGGGCCTAGTCCATACATCATGTCCAAAAGAGAAAATACATGAAAGAAACTAAACAATAAGAATCCGTCCTCTGGGGACTCACCAAAGCTCGGGATCAATCAAGTCACCAACCAATCACAAAACTGAACACCCTGAATATCGGACCCTACATTTGGGAAAAATGTAGGCAAGAGTATGCGTTAGTACAAAACAATGTACCAAGTATGATTGCCATGCATAAAACATTTAAAAACATGCTAAAAGGGACATTTAATTTCATGACATGCAATTGACCAAGTTAAACATCTATGAAAGAGTTATAAAACATAAGTCATAAATAATGATCAATGCAAGACAACATCATCTTTAAAATCTTTGAACACTACGAGATGTTTATTTAAGCATGCCTTAGCTCATTATTAATCTTGTTGTGGGAATTAGCCTTAACCGACAAGAGACCATGTGAGCTATTACATGATCCCCGGTGTTTCCCACACCGAAAATGGTTGGTCTACTTGCCTAAGGTAGAACCATTAACTCTTAGCTTAGGTGGATCCACTAGCTAAACATCCTACGGAGGCACGTAGTTTATGGGATAAATAGATTGTTACTAGAAACCCGACCTTTCTACGGGAGAACTTCCATCTCAAGAGATTGCTTCTAGAAACCCGGCCTTTCTACGGGAGAGTTTCCATCTCAGTACAATATCTACTTGGTGCTAACCATAAATCCTACAGAATAGTTATTAAGTCTTGACTTATCTCATAATCCATGGAAAGGTGCCCTTGGACAACCAAACCAAGTTAGTTTCATCAGGATAGCTCCTTAGATCATGCGTGAGAAAACCTTTCACCGTCCATGATCTTTTATAATAGCTTTTAATCTTTGATTCAATTAGGTGAGAAATCCTTTCAACCTAAGAATCCTTATTATGTGAGAAAACCTTTCACATCATGCTATGTATTTATGAGAATGTCCTTTCAACAACACAACAACAACATCATCATTGGTACTTTACTCTCAAAGCCCCCTTAAAACATTTGCATAGATTTCATAAAACAATGCATAAGTCCATAATTTACCTCTTGTGGTCAAAATCCACTTTCAACAATCAACTCTTAGAAAACATGGGTTAGATATAGATTTCATCATAAATACATGTAAAGCTTGCAATACATGCTTAATTTCATAACAATCTTCATTCATAATCCAAACCCACATTATATCATCATAATTGGAAAATATGGGATCTACATGGGTTCATGGGGAATCATCATAAAAACCATAGTATTTCATCCATTCATGCATAAAAGTTCATAATTCAATCATTTAAATCAACATTGAAGAGAACCCGTGATAATTAAAGAAAACCCTAACTCAATTGGGGAATTCTAATCTTTGGAATTGAGGAATTTGGGAACTCCATGGATGAAAGGAATCCATGGATGCAAACTATCATACCTTACTATCAAAGCCCAAAGAAATTGAAGTATGCAAGATTGCTCCTCTTCTTCTTTGATTTTCATTTGGGTTTTGGAAATAATGACTTGGATGAGTGAGTTTTGGGGGGAGAAATATTTTGGAGAGGAAGATCTTTGATTTTCATTTGGGTTTTGGAAATAATGACTTGGCTGAGTGAGTTTTGGGATTAAAATGACTTATATAGGGGTCACAGGCTTGGGCAAAATGACATAACTTTGAGTTAAAATAATTGGGAAAAGACCCAATAACCCCTAACTTAAAATTTGACGAATTGACTCACTAGAAGCTCACCATGGGTCGTCATGACACCATAGCCCGTCAAATGGGTCGTGAAGAATTTCAGCCTGACAGTTCTTCATTATTTCGGACATAACTTTTTACTACGAGATGAGAATTGGGCAAATTCGGTGACCTTGGAAAGAGGACTCAGAGGGCTACCTAATTCGACTTGAGCTAAAAGATATGATCGTTTGAAATTGACCCTAAACTCTAGGTCTAATGGAAAGCCCTTCACGCGAGGCCCCACGAGCCGTGGTGCCTCTCGTGGCCATGATCCAGTAACTAGGCAACCCTCCCCTTAAGCCCTAAAAACTAAGTCACCACCACAATCCTTCCCATGGCCAGTGATAGCCTTCATGAGCGGTGAATTGGCTCGTGTAGAGGGGACTGTTTTGGGCAGTCTTGGGGTGGCTACCGCCTATCCCACCACGAGCGACACCACGAGTCGTGGTCCTCACCACTGGTCATGGTGGTGGTCATGGAAGGTGGGGTAGTGTCTATAGAAAGGTGGGCTGCCCTAGCCCTCTTCCTTATCTCTTGCCCTCTTCCTTGGCTCTAGTCCTCTCACTTAGCACTAGTTTAGTCTACTAGATTTTGATGTGTTATAGTAGGTGTGAACATCAGTGAAGTTTTGTGCATTAGAGGCCATATGATGAGTGGCACCTATATCAACAATCCAAGGAGCCTGTTGAGTTGGAGATCGAGCAACATAGTTTGCCTAGGCTTGTAGATGATCGTGTGTTGTGATTTGCAAACCTTAGCTGAATGACCAGGACGGTCACACAATTGGCACTTTAGAGTGAGGTCATAACCCTACTTTTGTTCATTGTTGCCAGCATGCCATGATTGGGCACGCCTTGAATGCTTGGTGTTGGGGGAATTTGCATTTGAACGCCTGTTAGAGGTGTTCCCTTGGCGAGGATGCATGTCTGTTTCCTATGCAATAGCAACAGTAAGGGGTGTTGAGAGTGGCTTCTTTCTTCTTCATGCTTGATGAAAAGTTCATGGTCAAGTCACTTCTCATAAAGTTCCGGATAAGAGATAACATAATCTCTTGCACGGATATCAGCTAATATTTCACGGAATTCAGGTCCAAGTCCAGTGAGGATTTTGACAATTACTTCCTCATTGGACACATGAGCTCTAGCAGTGGCAAGTTCATTACAGAGAGATCGAACCTGGTGTAGATAATCAGCGACATGAAGGGTTTCTTTTGCGAGGCGAGCCAGACGATCGCGTAAACTAAAGATCATTGTTTGCGATTTGTTGGCATAAGCAGTGTGCAAAGCATTCCAAGCAGCCATGGAAAAGGATGCAACGAAAATCGTAGCAGCAAGAGTTAGATCAACTGAGGCTAAGATGGTGTTTTGAATTAGTTGATCTTGGCGATACCATGAAACAAATGCCGGATTTTCGATGTCCTGATTATTTTGAACCACTGTACGAGCAGGGGCTGGGCGAGAACCGTTGAGATGGCCAAAAAGGTTGTGACCATGCATAAGCATGGACACTTGTGCGTTCCAAAGGGAAAAATTATGGATGCCAATTAATTTGATTGGTAACTGGGTGACAGGATTAAACTAAACAATCGTTGTATTGGCATCGAAGTTGGTTATAGTGATGTTTGGGGCCATTTTGATTGGAAGGGTGGGAGGGTTTCTTGACAGAATTTTACTCGTGAGAGTTAATTGAATTCTGATACCTTATAAAGGAACGATGTATTTTATTGATTGTAGACTAAGTATATATAGATTCTACAACAAAGAGATAAACTAAGAAAAAGGTAAGACTTATCTATAACATATATACAAGGAGGAAGTTACAACAGAGTCCTACAGAGAAGGCATTACTAAATCTGATCCGTTATTAGTGAGTTTTGATTAAATTCAATTGTATTGCTTTGTTGATCTAGAACTTGGACTAAATGTTGTTGAGACGAAATTTTGAGTTTCAACACACAAAGAATGACATCAAGAGTTTTTGACATCATTCAATCTTCGAATAAAATTTTTGGCCTCAAATTCAATGACCTCAAAATCCAAACGATGAAATCTATCCTTCAACACACAACTACAACCTCAAACAAACTTCAGCACACTCTGAAATTGGAGTTTCAAAGTCTGAAAAACAACTTAAACAAGAACAGTGAAAGAACTATATTTTTGGTATTTTATTTTCTTGGTAATAGGGCTAACAAGGAAAAACAACACTATTGAAGGAATGGATTTTTGCCATGTTGGACTGCTTAGGTGGATTATCATGTTAAGTGCAGTGGCAATGACAACATTTATTGGATATTTGTGGTTCAAAACATAGTCGTCAAGGGTAGTTTTGATCCTAAAAATAAACGAAGGGTAAATGTGTGTTTTTTCGAATAATTTGAGGGTAATTTTGATCCTTTTCTGTATTTACAATGTCTTCTTTTGGCAACTTTTAACTTTTCACCTTATACATTTGAGACCACAAAATGAAAGAATATTTTGATACACTTGGCCCCTCCGTCCCATTTTATGCGGCACCCTTTTTTTTAGCTCGTCCAGAAAAGAATATGACCTTTCTATAATTAGAAACAATTTAACTTGAAAATACTCATTTTACTCTTAATGAAATGATTTTCAACCATACAAATATATAAAAATTGTTTTAGACCACAATTACCAAAAGTCTTATTTTTTTTAAACACCGTGCCAAGTCAAATGGTGTCACATAAAATGAGATGGAGGGGGTACATGTTTTAGTTTAAGTCCACAATTTTTTTTTCTCACAAGTAAAAATCAGACAAATGAATTGAAACTGAGGAGAAATTATCAAATCATGGTGTAATAATCAATATAACAGGTAGAAGTGGACATGCAATTCAATAGAACTACAGGCCAAACCAACAAGTTTTATGCCGAAAAGTTAGCAATTAAGCTTTGTATTAGGATATACAATTAATCATGTGGCTGAGTTATAGTATTTTATCTAATCTCTTGTAAATACTATTTATATAATTTTATTTGATATAATAAAATCTTTATTTAAATAGATCATTGTGTTAATATGTGTGTCCATCATTTATATAGTAGACGATTTTCATGGATGGAGTTATTTAGTTCATACAGAAAAGATTAAAATTGTCGATTCTTATGAGTTATAAATTAAATGTTTACAATCAAAGATGAAGTTTGAAAAACATCTTGATGATTGTAGCACAAGATTAAAATATAATTCTATCTTAATTATGGGAATGATTATATTCTAACTTCTTGTGCTAGTACATTCTGTGTGTTTTGAATGGACCAATACAAATGTTTGTTTATGTTTTGAATATTTATAAACAACTTCTCTAGTCCATTATGTGTACTTATACTCTTAATGATGATATAAATATTATGATTTATGTAGCTTGAATTATTATTTTAATCTATTAAAAGATGAGACTCTATTATGAGTCAATATATTCCTAATAGATTGGTCAATGACAAATCACATTAGTGAAATAATAATTATTTGATAGAATCATGTCTTAGACTTGAGATAGAAGAAACCCCCTTATGGATACTTATAAGTTTTAACATGAAAGCCCTGCATATGGATTTTATATTCGCCATGTGGAATATGTTAAGCATACTAATAAAGGATTAAATTAGTAAATAAATTAAATTAGTCAGAAAATTTATTTTAATTGATTGGTGTCAGTAATTCTTACATGAGGAGTTAAATAATATGTAATGGTAGATTTCAAAATTAAATCGAGGAGTGCAATTATAAATATTTAGTGGAATAATTTGTAATTTATTATAATATGATTAATTTATTATTTAGCAAATTAATATTGTAATAAGAAGCATCAATTAATAAGTTTATGGTCCCTACTATGCATGACCAATTAACCAGCTATGAAAAGAAGAAAAGAAGTGTTCCAGAATAAGAAGTAACTTTTACTGTTCTTTTGCAAAGAATGAATTATTGAATTTAAATAATTTATTTAAGAAGCAAGAATATTTTTTTTTTGCTGGTCTTAAAAGATATTTTATTACCTAATATTTCCTTAATATTGCCTTTATGGAAAAGAGTAAAAACGTTTGACTTTATTTGCTATTGATTGCCTTTTATGGCAATTAATGTCTCCTAATTGTTGAATCATTTGAAAAACTTTTAGTCACAACCCAAAAGTTGAGGTTATGATGGAACACACTCTGAGAACCTCAGAAAGGTGTGTTAGCCGAAAACAATACACATACGAGACTCTCGAAGCGAAGTCATTCTACAAACGATCGAAAATCAATAATGAATATTCCCAAAACCTGGTAGCATAAGTATAAAGAGCGTCTAATACAACTTTAGAGTATGAAACACATCACAAATCTCCAAAAAGAAAAAAAGACTTAAAATAAAGGATGGAACTAATGGTGATAGAGGAACAAGATCTTACCACCACTCTGAAAAGATCTCCAAAGCTAGAAATGATCAGCCACGATAGAGAGTACCCTGACCAGAATCTACATAAAAAATGATATAGAAGTAGGCGGTGAGTACAATCGACAAATACTCAGTAGGCTTGGTCAACTGAGCAAAAGGAGTTAATCAACTTATAAAATATACTGAGTAGTGCGTCGGTGCCTCCAATTTATAATGAACGACGTGAGTAAAGTAAACACATAAGGTCACAACAGTTCCCATATCACAGACAAGTCAAGCAATTCAAATGATTAATGCAATGAGATGAGATGATGCAATGATATGGTGGTACTGTGGAATCATGGTTGTCATACAACCTGTCATATACACCATATCAAGCTAAGGCTCCAAGACAAGGACCCATGGGGGACTCGCAATCCATATACCAAAGCACAATCTCAACCTCTCAAAAGGAATCTCCATAATTTCTCAATTTCCCAAGAACATGATATGATGAATGAGGATGGATGCATCACAACACATATATAATGTGGAGGCAATAATCAACTCAACATGTCTCAAAAGTCTAAATTTCTCAAAACTCAAGTGAATCATGATATATAGCCTCATATGAAATATAGTGGGAAAGACTAAAGAGTTCATTTGAAATAAGTGAATTTCATTTACAAAATATTTCGTTTACTCACAACATTATAAAGTTTGCAACTCAACCCCTCACTCGGGCATTAGAAGTCAAATGGTATTGCAGGACTCTCTCACAGGCAACTCATTAATCAAATGCTCTCAAAGCAAATATAATAACAATTAATGCCTCAACACGGGCAAAAAATCACATACAAGCCCCCACATAGACAACACAATATAATCAAGACCAAGCACAAACAACACAATACAACTTACAACCCAAAATCATGCTACGATCCCATCCCATAACCTAAGACATAAGAATGATCAGTTACCCAATCTCAGTTTAGGTTTAGGAGAAGGATAATGAAACCTACCTCAAGCTTGAAACTTCACCCGAAACACCCTACCAGAGAAAATTCCCAATCATACGCTATCAGAATGATCTTCAATTATTAAGAATGTAAAGAGTTCATCAAAAAGTGTCCAATGATACCCATATTAATAGGATTTAAAATCGATGGTAAAATAGTTCAAAAATCACTTCAGAAATTATAGTGTAAAATCAACTTTATTTAGTTGAAAATCAAGTTCTACAAGTCAATAGGAGTTCGTGGTTGAAAAATAACCCATTAAAAAAAGCAAGAATCGAGCTCTGAATCAAGAATTTACTATTTTTCCAATTTTGGGAGAAAACCCCAAGACACACATTTGAAATGTGGTCAGAAATGAGAAATTTTGGAAAACTTTGTCAAAATTAGTTTACCTACTCTACAAGGACCTTAAATCTCAAAAATCAATGAAAACCAAATCGACCTTCAAATCAACAGTTATTTATTTCTCTACTTTAGGGTTTAAAACCTCAACTTAATGGATAGAAATCTTAAAATATGAAAGGGATATTCTTGGGAAAAGAGTAAAATAGGGTTAGAAATATGTACCCAATGATTATGAAAGAAAAACGTATCAAAAATCACCTCAAACCTACTTTTATAGCCCCCAAAATATAAAGAATACGAAAAGAGTTTGAATATATATTTAACTCAGCAATTTTTTCAGTAAAACCTAATTTTCATGGCTAAAAGTCTATTGTTTCGCCACTAAAAGTGTGCACTAGCAATCTTGAAAACACCTTTTGACCCTCAAAACTCATTCGGAATCCTATAAACACGAACCAATAGTGCAAATTCATCATACAACATGTTTTGGAACCAGTGGATTTTTAGATATAAAAAAAATGGTTATGACCGAAATGCCCCCTCAAAGCCCATGTAAGGCACTTTTTACCTAAATATCCAAATCACAATCTAAGGTCTCGAAACTCTAATCGATCACCTTAATAGACCAAACTCAATGTTACAAACTTAATGAAACTGATGGAATCCCCATACAATGTTTGAACCTTATAATGTTGACCAAATTCAACCATACAAAAAATTCTCAACTCAAAAGGAGCAAAATCATCAAAACCACACCCAATCGCATTGGGCACCACACCAACCATTCCCGCAACCCAAACTAAGCATGAAAAAACAAAGAAGAAGCACAAAATAGTCATTTCACAATTAAAAGCAAATTCACAAGAAATGAGACATTACACTTTTGGGGATAAAATGGTTGTTGGGGAAGAGAGGAAAATCAATCTTTTTTGAAAAGTATTTGTCCACACAAACTACTGGTTGGAAAAGAATTAGTGTGGAATTAGTAGAAGGCCGATGTTCAGGATATATCAAGCTTAAACGAGGTTTTTGAAAGATTCGACAGATTAGTGAATTATGATTTTTTTTTTGATTTATATTAATATGTTAATATGTAAGTTTCTAATCCATGATTATGCTTTTGCTTCATATATGATTTATATACTCTAACAATTGATATCACAAGTCTTCTCACATATAACTGTTAGTGTAAAAAGAATGAAAGTTTCCTGATGAACTTTAATGTTTATGTTGATTTCCGAAATCTGCAATTTTTATGGTTCAAAAGTGATGCTGACGCTCACAAACAACTTTGTCGATGATTGTCAATTTCATTGGAACTGGAGTTTTCAATTATTGACAAATTTTGATTAATCTGAATTTTGACTGGTTCATCGGAAACGACCCACTAAGCTATACACACAACTTAGCTGTGATCTAGGCCTTTTTTTTCATTCGAAGTCATTTTAATGGGTTTGTGGCTGCTTTTGTATTTTCTGAAAAATAAAAAATTCTATAAAAGAATAATTTTGCCAAACCAGTGATTATAGGGTTCATCCCTTATGGTTTTAAATTATATTTTTAGTAAATATATGAGTTTACATGTTGACATAGGTCTTCCTCCCCATCAGATAAGCCTCTATGTTATAATGTTGTTTTGTAGTCTTTTGTATTGATAACTTGTATAAAATTTCAAACTAAGTTACATGTTGAATCAATGAACAATAGATTATATGATAATGATGCACCTAAATAAACTTAACAAATTTCTCTCTAACTGAGTTGAGCCTATTTTTTCAAGTAGTTATATATTAAAATATTCAAATATTTGGTTGAATAAGTAAATTTACCTAACGAATCTAATTAATTATTTGCATGCATATATGTGTATTTTGTTGTTACTATGTCTCACTTCAATCCTTTGTCCTCTATCCTAAACAAAAATAAATGGAAGGTCCTAATTATGTGGACTGGAAACGAAATCCAGATAATGTTTTACACTTGACGGTTATAAGTATGTGTTGGTTGAGGAGTGCCCCCATTAAACCATCAGATGCAACTGAGGATGAGATCAAAACCTCTGATAAGTGGGTCAAGGTTGATGAGATGACAAGATGCTATATTCTTGCAAAAATGGCAAATGTCTTGCAGTATCAGCATCAGTCCATGACATTTTCTTATGATATGCTTGAATCTCTCAAAGAGATGTTCTGAGGGAAGAATCGTGTTGCAAAGCAAACTACCATGAAAGCCATTTTGACCACCAAAATGGCTGAAGGATCATCTGTAATGAAGCATGTGCTGAATATGATGCGCTTCATGAATGAGTTGGAGATACTTGTGCTGCCATTGATAAGGAGTCTCAAGTTGAGATGGTCCTGCAGACTCTGCCAGATAGTTTTAAGTTGTTTTGCTGTAATTATAACATGAACAAGATGGACTTGTCTCTTAAGAAATTGTTGAATGAGCTGACAGTTGAAGAATCCATTATATACCTACAATCTCCTCCTTCTGTAGCATTCATGATGGACAAATCGGTGGCTTCATCTTCTAAGTCGGCGAATGCCCTAAAGAAGGAGAAGAAGCCCTGCAAGATTATGTCGCCTTGAGGTGGTTGAGGTGTTGAGTCCTAAAGGAAATTGCTACCATTGCAAGCAGTCAGGGCGCCACAAGAATCAATGTCCCGACAATTAAGCTCAAATAAAGAACAAAGGTAATTCTTATTAAATATCGTTGAAACCTGTTTTGTGGTTATTTCTACACAGTTATGGATGGTAGATTCAGGAGCCACTGATGATGTCTGCACTTCTTTGCAGGGGTTTCATTAGACGCGATTCTTAAGTGAGAATGAAGTTTGTGTTTTTCAAGCTAATGACTAAGTTTGATACGATTAGATTACTTGTCAAATTCATTATTCATACATGTTTTATTAAATATACAAATCTTTGACTGCTCAATCGTTTGCTACAGTTTTCATTCATGTTTAATTTTCTTCTAATTTAACTTTAATATGTGTAATACATTTTTGATTCAAGTTTAATACATTTTGTTGGTTATTGGTGATGTGCAGGAAAAAATCATGGCTAATCTAGCGAGCGAGAAAGACACAATCTAAAAAAGGCATAGTATTGTTGTGTAGTGCTATAAAAGGAATAATTAGAGAGTATATTTAAAGTAAGTAATATGTTTTTAAAAGAGATCCACCCAATTAATTAATCTGATAAAGTTATAGCCATACAAATATCTATGAGTTAATATCTTAAAAGGTCACTGAACTATGAGAAATTATCTACCAATATTTTATTTTGTATCAATAAAATCACTCAACTTAATGCTTTTATTTTCAAAAATCATTCAACTACATTTATCATAAAAATATGACATGATAAATTAAATTAGTTTTTATGCTATTTAATTATGAACCCATTAATAACAAAAACATGAAATCTATTTTATTTATATTCGATCTCCCCATAAATTGGATACATCTAAAAATTAAAAACCACAATTCCATCTAAGCTCCCTCTTCTTTTATTTATTTACTTCTAATTTGTTGAATCTCACAAATTTGATTCATTTATTTCTCTTTAATAATTTAATGTCATTTCAAATAATGGCGAGAAGTGTTTTAAATAGTATTGATGATAAATAAAATATGTACCTACTTGTTTTGCAAAAAGAAAATCATGCCTAAGGAGGAGAAAAAACATACACGACATAAAAATAAAATAAAATTCTATGATTTTATTACTTACGGACTATGGGTTTATGATTATATGAAATAAAAATAAATAGATTTTATAATTTTGTTTATTTGTGACTTTATTATTTAATAGCATAAAAAATAAATGTAGTTGAATAATTTTAAAAAATAAAAGTCTCAAGTTGAGTGATTTTATTTATATAAAAAAAAATTCAATGATTTTGGTAAATAATTTCTCATAGTTGTGTGACCTTTCAGGATATTAACTCATATAACTTGTTTTTTACTATAAATAATGCTTGTCAAAAATATTGAGTTCAATCAAATTGCTTGGACAAAAACTCAGTACGCCTCTTGGTATTGCAAACCAAAAAAAGATGTAGTAATTCTCTAGCTAGCTAATTGTAATATAATAAAAACAAAGTATATAGATCGAAAAAAAGAAAATAAACACTTACTGGTGATCAGTAATTTTTTCTGTGATTTGTCTATCGGGATTCCTACAAATTCTGGGAAATTGTATGCCTTTAAGAATCTCAGCATCTCTTCTTAATTAGCTCATCTCCTTCTTTCTCCCCAGAAGCTAAGTGACTGCACACAAAGCTAAAGCTCGTCCGATATATACAATGACATGCTTATTGCTATACACCCCTTTATATAATATTACAAGATTTGAGGATGTTAGATCTATTGGGATAAATAGTATTAACCATATATTTAGATATAATATTTATTATAGAATAAATATTTATTAAGTTTTAATGGATCATGTATTTGTTTATGGTGTCTGTTACTTATATATTAGATGATTTAGTGTATACAGTTTTAGCTTATACACAGAGGAATAAATCATCGGTTCTTATGAGTATAAAGTTTTTTTGTTTACAATCTAGGATGGAAATTGGACATGCCATTGGTACGATTGTAGCACAATATTATATGATATTTATCTTGATTATGGGAACGGTATAGTTCAAACTTCTTGTGCTAGTGCATTTTGTATGTATTGAACGAGACCGAGTAGAGATAGTTGCTCTAGACTGACTGACAAAAGCATATCCTCTAAACTGTTAAATGTACTTATATTTTTAATCTTGATATAACTATTATGATCTATATATATTAATTATCCTTTTTATTTATTAAAAGGTGAAATTCTGAGATGGGTCAATATACTTGGTAGATTGGATAATAATAATATATTTGGTGAAATAATAAGTTAGCTGATGGAATCCATATCTCGTTATAGAAATTGATGATATGCCTTTTTAAGAAGCTTATAAGTTTTAATCGTGTCAAACCTTGCAAGTGAATTTTTGGATCCGACACATGAAATAAGTTAAGTAGTGCTTGATGAGTCCTGGATTTGGACTCATTTAGGGCTTTGTTTATATAGATTTAGTGTCCTCAAATGCTTAATTTGTGCCAATAATTGATGTAAAATCTTGATTTTCAGGTATATGGATTGAGGAACAAAGCAAGGACACTAACAGGCAAAAAGGAACAAAACAGGCTGAAGAAATGAGGATGGGCGGGCCTGAGGAACGCCAAGAGCATTCGGCGTGTCACCAAGTTGCACATCAGACCACCTAAAGTTCCAATGTGCTAAGCTTTGAAGGACAGAACCAAGTCGGTGACGAAAAGGAGCAATCGGCGGATCACCGAGTGATTCCTCGAAGCCAAGATAGATCAGAACTTGAGATTCTAAATGCCAAGGAGAAAAGGCGATGGAAGAGACTGAAGGGCGGCTCGCCGAGCCCGACTTACTTCACCTAAGGAGATTTCGTAGCTTATTTTTGGCGACTATAAATACGTTTTTGAACATTTTGTTCATTATCTTTGGAAGCTTTTATCGAGTTTTTAATCTTTTGAATCTTAGAGACAGTTTTCTCTAAAGTTTTCTTTAGCTTTGAAGGATTGAAGAAATTCACTTTAGAGAAATTGGAAGTGGGTTTTTGAGATTCATCAATTTGGAGCATTGTAAGGACGAAATCACTCTTACCTAGTTGATGGATAATCAATTTGGTAACTATTTTTACCTTTTTATAATGTTTAGCTAAAATCCCAATTCTTAGGGTGTGATCATGTGATTATGGGCTGATTTAGCTTATGAGTATTGGTAATTGTTAGTTTAAATGCTATTTAAAAGTGAGTTTACTCATTAATTGTGGTTTAAATGCTAAGAATCGTAGTTGCAAATGCAGTTCTATGTTTGTGTTCTTAGCTTGCTCGAGAGAGAGGTTTTAGAACTAAGGTTTTTGATTAATGGTTTGTGGGTATTGGGTTGATCTGGGTTTAGCTCAAGAGAGTAAATCCTCAACCCAATCCCACATATTTAGCTCGAGAGAGTGAATGGATTAAGGTGTGGGTTGGTTTTAATTTGCTTGCTTGTTGACATTCGAGAGAAATCACCTGATTTGGGGTAATTGTTCGAGAGAAAATTACCTCCCTTATAGCCTAGCCTACTCACTAATATCTTGCTATTTACTAAAAGTTACAGTTACCCATATGTCTATATTTTCCTATAATCGATCACATCCCAATAATCTGTCTCATTATTGTTAATTCTTATTGTTTGTGACTGTTTTTAGTTGATAATTAAAACCAAAAACCCCCCATTTGACATTCGTGTCACCCGTTTACTTGATTATGTTTTTAATTGATAATTTCTATTCCTATGGCTGATTAGACCGCATTCATACTTCTTAATTCAATTTAAAATACGTACCGCTCCCTGTGAGATTCGACCCCAACTCATTTAGTTGGGTTTTATACTGATTTACGATCATTGAACACCTAAAATTGGATGAGGTGTTCTTGAAATGTTTAAATCAAAATGACACCGCTGCCGGGGAGTGGTGTTGTTTGAAATTCTTTTGGTGAAGTTGAATTGTATTCTTATTAGCCATAGTTGAATCTACTTACTTTTATTTTTGGTTTTGTGTTGTTTGAATAAAATAGAGGAATGAACGTAAACAGGAGTAATGGTAGCCAAGTGGGCCACCCTCCTTCGAAGATAATGTTTCTTAGGGTTAACATCCTAGATTTCAAGCACTTGGAGGGTGATTTAATCCATGAGACATGGCTGAGGTTCAAGAAACTATTGCTGCAGTCTACTCATGGAATCCCAGATAATATATTGCTGGAATGTTTTTATAGGGGTCTTGATTCTGTAAACAGAGGATTGGCTGATCAATTTTCTTCGGGTGGCATGGTGCAACAATCCTATGCAACAACATCCCTACTCCTCGATCGCATGAACAAGATCAACAAGGATCCAGATGGGGACCAGAACTTGGCCAAAATAATGTCCCAACTAGATATCTTGGCCAAAAATATCGAGGAATTTGAAGTGCTGCACAAAAATGAAGTAGTCTTCCTAGCAACTCGAAGAGGAAGTTAATGTGCAAACTACTCATGACTAGGTGGTAACCAAGGATTGAATAGATGGGGGAAAGAGGATAGGTACGTCCCCCCACATGAGCGCCAAAAGCCTAAGGATAATGAGGGTGGTCAAATAGATCTTAACTAAACCCGAGGTTCGTATATTCCTAGTTGAGTCTAGGAGTTTTACACTGCCTATGGGGCTTTGGTACCACAGGGAAAGAGGAAGGCTGTAACCTTCAAACCAGTGGACTATGTAGTTGTTAGGGGGAAGAAGGTGAAGTGTGACAGTAATGACATAAATGTTGTGTTGAATTGCACTGACAACATTGCAGATGACTACCAGTACATGATCATGACAATGTCCTTGGAGACTATGAAAGGATGGTTGGATCCTCTTTTATCTGATGGCACTCCTAGGTGGATCGAGGCTGGAATGCAAATTGAGAAGAAAGACCTCAATGTGGCAGCGAGGTACTGGTTTGGCTTCATCAACAACACCATTATGCCGTCACAAAATAGTCTATCTTACACCACACTAAGGCGGCTTGTCTTGGATCCATCATTGCAGGGAAGCACATAAATTTAGGCATGATCATTGCATAAGAGATGGCCATGAGGGCCAATCAGCGCCAAACCTCCCTCCCTTTTTCGGTGTTGATCATCGAGTTGTGTAGGCGAGCCCGGGTGCCACGAGATGAGAAGAAGGATGTGGAAGTGATTCCCACCTCCTCTACTAACATCCAGCGGATCGAGGCCGAGTACTTGAAGGATGAGGCTGGGAAGAAGAAGGAAGCCCTGGTGGACTCATCCTCGACTTTTGACATTGAGACTTTACCTGCAGAGGCAATATTGCCTACTCCGGCCACTGGGCCTTCAGGTATCTCTAGTACTGCCCCTTCTATGACTCCGAGTTCTTCTATCGCTCCCCTGCCTCCTAGGTATGTTGCTAGTGCTGCTTCATCCTTACCTCCACTAACATAGGTTGCGATACTACGGATGGGACATCTAGCCCATTCTACTGATAAGCGTGCCTCCAGGCTAGAGGCTACAGTCTCTGGGATGATTGAGAGAGTTCTCACTGCTGCTGTGACACCTTTTAGAGAGTCTATTGATGCCCTCACGACAAGGATAGATGTGTTTGAGAGAGGTTAGGAAGCCACTAATGAGGTGACGACCTTAAAGGCCGTAGTTGTTGAGTTGAGAAAAGACGTGGACCGGCTGAAGTCCACTAATATGTCGATGATTTTTGGGATCGTGAAGATCCCTGATGACATGGGCACATATGTTCCGGCTTGTTCTGACATGCCTCCGACTACCAGTGGAGATTAGATTAAAGCTAATGAGGTGGATGCAGAGTCCGAGGCTGAGATTGATGAGGAGCAATTCAGTGTTCATGAAGAGCCTACATATAAGGGCCTGAATGAGGTTTAAGAGGCTATGGTGCATTCATGTGTGCAGACTTCTCCATGGCAGGCTCTAGTGGAGCCTGTGTTGCTATTACACCGGGCATTGATGCCAAAGATTAGAGTGTTGCACTGGGCACTGATTCCCCGACAGATGGAGCGACTGTGTAGTTAGGATTCTTCTTTACCTCCCTCTCTGTCGTTTTTATTGACTTTTGATTACTTTAGTTGCATTTGAGGTCAACTGCTTTTTGTTTGTGGTGGGGTGAGGTATTTCCACACCTACCTCTTGTGACTACATTTTTGTTTATATATATTGGTTTTAGTGTTTTTAAATTATGTGTTGATTCTATCTTGTGGATGTTTGAGCTTGTGGCTCCTTGTTTTGAATGAAAATGGTTTTTGGCCCATCTAAAATTTTTTGCCACTTCTTGTTGTGTTTGAATATGGCTATTTTTGTGCAAATTTGAGTTTTTGTTATGATCAATACCGATGACTTAAATAGTGCTCTTAATCGAACAAAGATGAATGAGCGTCTACGATGAGGCCAAATGAAGTTGCATAGACAATATGTGAAATTTTTGCATCTCGTTGTGACTAGCCGGTTATCGAATGGAGTCTCTTGTGATGAACATGGCACACTAGCTCAAATGAGTCTCTTTTGATATTGGTCCCAATGCCTTGTGTGATGAGCTTATTTTGAACCTTGTGTGATGAAACCTAGAATTTGCTCCATTGGTCTGGTTGACTAAGTGATGCAAGCTCTTGAAATGATCTTAGGCAACGATTTTGAGGAGTCAAACAATTTGACAATATACCTCTTTTTTGTGGCCAACCTTGTGAGGTGTGTGAAACTTGTTTGAACCCCTTTGAGCTTTATCATTTTCTTGGAAGAAACTTGAACAAATGTGACCCCTCTTTATCCATGCACCCATAACTCTCATGAAATATGGTTTGTTGAATAGCCAACTTAGTCCAAAAGCCTAAGTTGGGGGTGTGGTGAAGAGAGAAGGTAAATCAAGAAGTGTGGAAAAATCCCACTTGTAAGCAATAGTCTTGAAAAAGATGGAACCCCTCCATATAAAAAAAAGAATGAGAAAGAAAAAGCAAAAGATAAAGAATGAAAAAGTTGTGAAATAAAGTTAGTTGCAAAAGAAATGGGATGTCCGATAGTCCATTGGAAGTTGAATAATGGGGAGAATTTTGAGCATGATTAAAATGTTAAATCACATTGAGCAAGTGTGTTATATCACATGGATAGGTGGACTAACATGTCAATGAGTACACATATGAAATATGAGCAAGTGAGCACATGACACATGGCTAGAAAAGCTATAAGGCCTGTAATTTTTAAGCAAGTAGGCTACGAGGCATGTAAAATATATAGAAATGGTCATATGATCAATTAGTCAGCACTACCCACACAATATGGACAAGTGACATGAAGAAAGTAACCAGTGCAATAAATAACATGTAGGGAAAAGGTCCTACGAAAACATATAGCAATAAACAAGGGTGCTCCGAAGCGGATAATACTTACATGCAAGCATTCTGCAACTGTTTGGGGGACTGTTTTGGGGATCTAGTTTCCAAATGATTCCATGGTTTAGTTTAGGGTCTTTTTAGCTTAAAAGGGTCATTAACTAACTAACTAAACAACCTCATAAGCCCTTAATCAATCAATCAACTAAACTCCAAAACACCAACCTAAAACTAGAGGGCTGGAAAGTTGGCAGCACCTACTCTTGCCCATCCACGGACCGTAGATGGGTTCACGTGGCGTGGACTGCCTTCGTGGTTTGTGACTGGGGCTTCCCTGTTGCAGGGAACCAAGTCAAGTTGCAGGCCTTATCCATGACCTCACTCCACGGGGCGTGGATCAATTGACGCCTCGTCAATGACCTTCGTGGGTCAAGCTATTTTTGACAGCTTTTGGCCAAAGGTTGGGTCCTCCTCAAGGACCCCTTGGGTGGTCCTTGGAGGGTCGTACCCGGTCGTTTGGACCCTAAACATGTCCATCTATGAATAAGAGTCACTTCTATGGGTTTTAGACCTCAAACAACACACCAAACACCATGACAAGACACTAGCACCCACACTAGCACCAAAGACTAGTTTCCAGACGTCATGGTCGTTTCTTGACGTTTGACCTCTAAAGTCACCAAACTAACTTCAATAGCCATTTTTCATCATTTAAACAAGTTTCCAACTATAAAACTAACATGTGAGGCTCTAGGTCAACCTACTAGATTCAGTCAAACCTTAGCTAGGTCTTACTAGTTTCGTACGGGGTGTTACAATATTAATCAACACATATAGAATTACTACAGTATACATGGATAATAACATGATTGAAATAACTCAATTACTACAAGCATAATCTCATAATATCCTTCTTCTATCAACAACCCACATCATAAGATCTTAATTGGGAACTAAGGGGATTTCATGGATACTTGGGGGATTTCATCATAAAATTGATAAAATCATCAATTCAATCATAATATAAGGTAATTAAATGATTAGAATTGTTTTTTAAATGAATCCATGACTTAGAGTCAAACCCTAGCTTTTGGGGAAATTTCTATCTTTGAAGTTGAGTTTTGAAGGGACTCCATGGATGAAAACTATCCATGGATGAATGACTACCATACCTTAGCTACGAATTCCAATGGAATTGAGTAGAAAACATTGCTTCTTCAACCCTAGCTTCTCCTTCCTTCTTCATCTTCCTTGGAGTTCTAGAGAGAGAATTTTTGGAAAGGGTTTGGGTCTTTCTTTTGGGATTCGGAATTATAAGGAAGATGACTTAATTTGGTGACTTAAAAACCTTATACAGTTAATCTAATTTAGTGTAAAATGACGTCACTTATTGTGCTCCGTAGTTCATTTTCTTTTATGCCTACATGTCTTATAGTCTACGTGCTTAAATATTATATATTTCGTAGCTTTAGTACTCATGCATCATGTGCTCATCTAGTTCATTTCCTACATGAATTATTTCTCATTTTCTCACACGCTGCCCTATGAACCATATACGCGCGTACACCATATATTTCTATAACTTAATGGCTGTATATTATACGCTCCCTTTTGTGCTAATCTGCCTATGTGTCATAGCCAATGTGACTTATTTATTTGTATACTATGTCCCTATGTGTTTAGTGACTTGAGTTTTGAACATTTTTGGAAATCATTTCCTTGTATCATTATGTAGTGAAGATTTTGACTAGAAAAGGTTGGGGATATATGTAAATTTTATCACAACCATAGATAAATAACTTAGCATAATGCCTTATTCGAAGGTGTGGCATAAAAAATTAGAGTTTATATTAATAGCTATGCGTTCTTTTAAGACTCACCTTTGATTAGAATAATAAGATAAAAGGGAAGGGAATAGAGCCCCAATAGATTCGGACTATGATTTTATGTGTCCGTTCCATATACAAAATTTTGGGAGATACTATAATTATTCTTGATTGTCAAGGCCCAGAAGCTAAGCTCAAAAGGTTTAACCTCCATTGAGGTATTGTGGAAGGAATAGAATATAACATAAGGTACTTGGGAATAGAAGATAGTAGAGATCCTAAATACCCACTACAACCTTTTAGGCCTACGGCCACACTAAATCTGGACAACGCTTGTAAAGTGTTGCCTAAAATAGTTTTGGGGACGCTTTTAAAGCATAGCCCAAGTTTTTAACTTTTAGATTCGATAATATTGACAAAACTTGTAAAGTGTACCCTTTAATGATATAAGCTACACTTTATAAGCGTTGTTAAAGTATGATATAAATGGGAACAACTATTTACATGTATCTCCACACTTTTAAAGTGTTCTATTTTTATAATTGTAAAAACAACACATTACAAATGCAGCCTTAAAGTTTTCAGTAAAATATTATATTCCCTCCAGCATTTTTAACTCTCCCACCCATTTTTATTAAGAAAAAAATATATTTCATAAAACATATTAATATTGAATTTTCCCCCAAATCAAAACTGAAGAACTGAATAACATGTTGAATCCCCCAAATCAAGCTGAACAGATTTTCTCTCCATCAAACTTTCTCGCTGAATCACTGAAGAACTTCTCGATGAATTGCTAAAGGTTTATCAGGTATTTCATAAAACATTGAGACTTTCTTTTTCCCCAAATCAGAAAAACTTTCCGTCAATTTGAAGAACATGATTTTCTCTCCAAGCTAAGTCTGAAGAACACAATTTCCGTCAAACATTCTCATAGATTTCACGATTTCACGATTTCTTGTTGAAGAACTGAAGGTTACGCCTCACAGATGAACACGCCTCACTAAAATGCTTCACTTGAGAAGATGGAGTCTTAAAGTTTCATCACATTGAAAGGATTTTGTTGAAATAGGGTTTATCAGGTAAGAAATTGTTTCTTTGAAAGTCTAAATTTTAGCTTTAGGGTTTTGATGTTCTTGTGTGTGTAGATACGATTTTTGTTGATTTTTGGGAGTCTAGCTCGCAATTGTATTACCCACATACATTTTGATATTTGCCTGGACAGTTCTGAATGAGCCATGCCTTACTCAGAATAATATGATGATAAGGAAAATTCAGCTATCTAACATATGTAATATGTGTAAAAACAAGGGGAAACAACAACATAATAGGTTGTTATTTGTCTGAATCTTAAAGCCTAGCTCTTGTTTACTTGTTCTCTTTCGCAGTGGAGGCGTGTTCATTGCTAAGGGTGGTAGTAAGGTTGTGGTGGTGCCTCATAGACATGGAGGCATGTTCATTGCTAAGGGCAAGGAAGATGATCTTTGTACTAAGAATTTGGTACTTGGTGAAGTTGTCTACATTGAAAAAAGAATCTTTGTTCGGGTTATAACCTTTCTTTTATCTTTATGTTAGATTTTTTACTATTCTGTTTGTTGTGTGTATGTTTTTTATGACTCTTGGTACCAAATGCTTGCAAGGTTGAGTCTTTCTTGGATGTGCATAACTTAGTGTTAGAAATTTGGTTATTAGGTGGATCTAAAAGTAAGGTTTTGTTCATATAAATTACATGCAACTTGTCTTAATGAATTTAAGGCAAGTCTAGCTAATTTTTTCATAGTGTTGTTGTTCTTACTCATTCTCAATGGAACAAGAAATTTTGAACTATAATGAATATGTTGTTGTAACTGCGCCCATATTCCCCATCTTGTATACTACTATTCTATTCTGTACTGGTTATCATCCTTAATATATCCATAAAGTATAAACTTATTAACTTATGTATGTCAGAACTAACCCAATACCAGATTTTCTTTAATGTATAAGATTATTAACTTGTCTATATTCATAGAATGAAGATGGAACAAAGGTTGAATACAGAGTGTGGAATCCTTTTTATTCTAAGATAGCAGCTGCAGTTCTTGGAGAAGTTGATGATATATGGATTCTAAGTTTGTCTCCTGTCAATTCATGAGCTTTAAAGTGTTTTCTTTGTTTTGAGAATAACAAATTTCTTTCCATGTTGAATTTGTAACAAAAACCAGGTAATCGTATCCTTTACCTGGGTGCTGCTTCAGGAACCACAGTATCTAATGTCTCAAACCTTGTTGGTCCTATAAGTATCTATGTATGTGAATTAATTCATATTTAGTATTGATGGTAGTGCTGGTTTTTTATTAGAGATCATTTCTTTGCAGGAAGGGGTTGTATATGCTGTTGAATTTTCTCACAGAAGGGGAAGGGACTTGGTGAACATGGCTAAGAAACGTACTAATGTTATTCACATTATTCAATTTAGAGGATTGTTCTTTTGTGGTTAGTACTGACCACCATGATGCTCAATATACACTATTAGTCGGATAATTCGCAACTATATTTAGGCAATAGCTATTATCTGCTAACAAAGTCAAATAGGCTTTTAAAAGGTAACAGTAATATGCCCTTTTAGATAGAAGGGGGAAACAACAACATAATAGGTTGGTATTTTATCTCAATCTTGAATCCATGTTCTTCTTTCATCGTTCTCTTTTTCCATTTTCGTAGATGCAACAATAGCAATGTTTTTAGATATGAATAAACTAACTTAACATGAGTTTTGATGCTACTGTTTTCATTAACAAGATTTGTGACTGCATCAACTACCCATTGAATGACACCATTGACTTCTCGAGAGTTCTAAGCATCTTTTTGCCTCTTCATCATATTAGCAAGATAAGGCAAAGCTCTAGCATCACAATTAGTTGTTGGTGCTCCGACTATACATAAAATTTAAAATCTAAAGAAAAAGTCGTCAGATAGATGCAAGAATTAAGAACTACACAATATGTTATTTATATTTCACATTTACATTTCCTCTGTTATTTATATTTCAAATTCATAACAGTTTTCTCTATCCCGAATAGATCAATGATTCCTATAACTCACTTGACTATTATGTTGATCAATTAAATCTATGCTCTTTCTTAGTTCTAGGAAGGAGAAGATTTTGTATAGCTCAACCAATGGAGGCATTAATTCTTAGAACTTTACTAGTATTATTTAGATAAAATTATTCGTCATGTGCAATATAGGTGTATCGGAACGTTCTTTCCACTTGCCTATGTTTTGTGGTTTATTATCTTTAGGGAGTACTCATGACCATCCCTTAGCTACTATATCAACAAGTTTAAGCCCATGAAAGTAGTCCAAGCATCAACACACTTGCCATAAATATTGTGTTGTTATAGTGGTCTCGATAATTTCTTTCTTTCTTTTGGAGACATATACAACTCTCCTGATGATAGCGGTAAGCAGTTGTAAGCATACAATATAGTCATTTTGAACTCGCTGACTCTAGTTTCACTGAATAATATGACTGATTTGTTCAATATTGTTTGTTGTAGATACACACTCTGTATAGCCAAGAAATATTGTACCCTGCTAGCTTTGGAGATATTGGCTTCTCCAACTGCACATTCACTATCTTCTACCATTTTTCTGGCATAATGATCCATGCTACAAAAATATACCTGCAGGGTGAGCAACAAGAACAAAATTAAAGCCGATGCAGCTTGGAAGTATATATTAAATACAGAGTAAAATGTGCAACTTACTGTAAATGAGGAACAAATATTCTACTGTGTCTACATTTTACTGATTGAAGGAAAGTTCTTTGAATATTTCTTGGAAAATGAAATATTGATTGTTGATTACACATAACTATTTTTTTTAAGATAGTGCAATAAAGAATTTCACAAGTGCTTAAGAGACCACCATAACAGCTCCAACTGCACCAGAAGTTGAAGGTTTCCAAGCTTCACAAGCAGCACCAGAAATAGAAGTATTGAATGCCCCCAAAAACCGAAGCAATAAATTTAGTAGAAGTAGAAAGGTCTGATCCAAAAGCTCCTACTCCCCGAGTTAAGGTACAATCTGAAGCCCCTCAGGACACTTCAAGTTCAAGTTCTAACATCTCTTAGGAAAAATTCATTTTGTCTTCTGGTGTATTTTATTTGTAGATTATCTTGTATATATATTTCAATAACTTTCTGTAATACTATTATTCAAAAGTGAACTAATCTGCGTGAGGTACCCCTCAAGTTTTGGTTATTGGAGAAGGAGACAGTGGTGTCTTGCGTGAGGTATCCCTTCTTCTTCTTCTTCTATTGCGAGTGCGAGTGTGAGGAGATGTCAGTTCTTAAACATAGCCAATGGCAATACATTGTGCGAGTGTGCGACTAGGGCATTGTTGTTGTTGAAAAGCTTTTATTGAAACACCAAAGTTATTAAACATAGCCAATGGCAATACATTAGATTGCATTAGAGTTCTGTTAAATTTGTCGATGACTGAATTAGTGTTTTGTTAAGTGTTTGCTGATAAACTAAATTAGAATTTAATTTATGAAGGTCTGGTTTGGTTCAGTCCAGTTTTTGAGATGTGTTGTGTCGTCTAATGTTTCACCTCTGTAAATCATTTGTTTTTTCGCGTCACTTGGTTGTTAATTGGTTGTTTGCTCCACATTTTATCTTGGACTTGACTCAATTTTTTTAGTGCCTTCTTTACATACTGTAGTATAAACCTCCCATTTTATTGCGCTTTTGGCTTTACATTTGCTCTTGAATCTTTCAGGTTTCATGATATTAAATGTATATATTTGAGTTGTACCTTGATGTACGGCAGCATGCTGCTCATAAATTTCCAACATTTGCTAAACCTTTGGTGAGAGTTATCAGCGAGAAAAAATTTGAGAAGTCTTGTGCTTATAGTCTAGACAAAAGGTTTATCTCCTATTTGTTTTGTCACTTGTTTTCTTTTGTTCATGGGACACAATCTTACTCTTATCTTCTCTTGTTCTATTTGGTTCGGTTTTCATTTTAACTTTTTGGTCTTTATTTTGTTTCAGTTACTTCCATTTTATCCACGAGTTTGTTGCCTTACGTATGGACTCTTCCATCTTGTACTTTCGGATATTGCCCTGGTTTTCAAAGGTGAATGGTTGAGGATTTTATCTTTAGCTTGCTAGAGCTACAACGACAAACGTGCATCACAAATGGTTGACAAAGATGGAGATTGGTTTTGGAATAGTAAGTCCCTTCATAGGCATAACAGTACTCATGATTGATATTAGCGTAAGTCATGCTTTACATGTCTGTGCTACAGTTTGAACATCCAAGATCTAACTTCTTACAATTCACTATTTTCCCACTTTTCAGCATTAAGAACCAGGAGCCGCTGCAGTTGACCTTCAATCGGTAGATGTGGTGGTTTCTCATGTTCTGAAGGAGATTTTGTCACCTGTGCAAGAATACTTACTGAGCATATGGAAGGATAAACTGAATTCATCACCTCAGAATACCGCTCCCCTGAAGAATATAACAGGCTTCAAAGTGGGAAATGCAAATGTGCCTCTCAATGCCTCTGCACCATTGTCACTACTTTCACATCAAGAATGACTGACTCTATTACAAGCTACTTCACAAAACCAACACTTCCTATATTCAAGCAAAGCAAATAAGAAGATGAGTGGCAACAATTCAATAAGATACACCTCAGAATACAACCACACATGAGTATCATCTTGGTTGTTATTGGGCTTATTAGGCTGGCACGGGCGCCTAATATCTAGTTGCTTTAGATGTATGTGTAGTACAAGACATTGTTTTTCGATGTTTATTGCAAATCTACATTTGAATTATTTATTGGCTAATTTAGTTCTTATTTATTGTAAAACTATATTGTAATTTTTCAATTAAAAAATTGTGGCATCTAAATATTTTTATAGCCAAAATAATATTGCAAAACTTCTGAAGTGTTGCCATAGGGATGCTAATTGTGAAGCTTATTAATTGGAAATTGTCGTATGTATATCGGCAAAGACTATACTTCAAAGTGTTGTTGTAAATAAGATACAAAATGCTATGCTTTAGAAGCGTAGCCAATAAGGAAGCAAAGGCAACACTTAAAAGTATAATTGTAGGAGATAGAAATGTTGCTATAAGAGGTAATGCAAAGCGTGGCCTTTTTACCTTATAGGCAACACTTGAAAAGCGTGGCCTAAAGTCTAAGGTTATGCCTCTTTAGGCCACCCCCAGAAAAGCGTAGCCTAAAATAAAAAAATGTGGCCTCTGATCAAAGGCCACATTTTTTGACAGTTCAGGCCACACTTTTCTAGGGTGGTTGAAGGTGTAAAATATTGTAGTGACCCCTCCTCATTCTAAACATTAAAAAAATGATCTGCGATTATGTAGTCCTCTCATATGATCATAAGTCCTACTAGCATTTGTTCATTTGATATGTCATTTGCATGTCTTGTGTTTAGGAATATTAAATTCATTATTTGTATGAGTTCTACTTGTGTATCCTCAGTGAATTACATTGTCAATAAAGGAGTTTGCTTTGTCATATTGTTATTTCATGAACCATATCTATTGAGACGTCATACAAGACTTGTCTATACATGTTTTAGGTTAGTCTATATATTTTGGATAGTCCTATTTACAAAGGAAACTCTCGCAAATCTCCAAATGAAATATCAAGGTTAACCAAACTATTAGCTTCACCTATCATTCGAGGATGAATAATCATAAGGGGGCAAGATGTAACACCCTGTATTCTACGTGTATTAGTTCTATTTATATGATGCTTATAAATTGGCTTGTGGTATAGTTATGGACTCGGTTTCCTATGCAACTAGTGATAGTAGAATAGGTTTAAAGTAAACTGTCTATGGATTTTGATGCGACCCGATTAAGTTGAAATCTATGGAAGTATTTAAACTTGAGATCATAAGGTGGTATTTGAGTCTAAAGTTTAAAGTGACATATTGTATATAAGTTTTAAGTTAATTTAAAGGTATTAAAGTCTAGAAATGGAATAAAATATTGAGGTTCTTGCTTGACTACACTTGAGCTAGTAGATGACAAGTAGTTGCATCACCTACTTTGACTTGTTGACCAGCCCAAAGGACTAAGTAGGTGCATCACCTACTAAGACTTTTTTTACCATGTTATTGGGTCAAGTACACTATCACCTACTTGAATTAATCTGGCCCAAGTTGAATAGAAGAATAAGGGGAAAATGGACAGCCAAGGCCCAATATGCTTAAGTCCAAAAAGGCCCAAGTGAAAAGTTTAAGTAGGTGGATCACCTACTTGATAATTCATGGCCCAAAATGAGTGAGATAGTCAGCCAAAGCAGGTCCCTTTTAAAGGGATTGATATCAGCCTTTTCCAACCATTTTTACTTTGAAAATAAATCTGATTTCTAGAGCTTTCTCTCTTCTCTCTTAGCTTCATCTAGCAGCCATTAAATACCATTAAGTTTCTTGAATATTAGGGAGTTCAAGCTATTGGAAGGTATAAGTTAAGACAACTTGAAGAGGACAACCTTTACCTTGAAGAATCCAAGTCTTAGCAAGTGGTAGTTCTGTCCAGCAAGGTAAGCTACTGCAATTTTCTCCTTCTTGTTCTTGAGTTAATTAGGACATTTTTTGTGTGTTAGTACGTTGGAATTTGTTCCTTTTACATGGTGTAATATTGGGGAGGATGTTATGGTGATTAGTCCATGCTGGGACCATGGAGGGGAGTCCTCTTTAAATTCAATTATGAGCTTGTTTGAGCATTTTAAAATTAATGTTAGGTCTTCAAGTGCTAGTGATCAGAAATTGTGATTCATATTGCTTATTACATTATTATGTTTAAGGACTGTTTTATGTATGTTATGATAAGGGATGTGATTGGAGCTGTGGAGAACTTATGGAGACGTCAAAGGAATTAAATATTGCATGGAGTTTTGGGGAGGACCTGATACGAAGGTTGTATAGCATATAGATGCGACTAAAGGAAAAGGGAAGGAAAGAAAACATTGGCTAGATAAATTGCATGCTTACTGCTTGGTTACTATTTTGGTGAGATCAAGTAGCTCAAGTTGATTGATTAGCTACTAATACTAGTTTTACAACTTATTTTATTGTAGATTAGTAATTTGAAGAGAAGGAGCTTAAGTCATACTTTTTAAATTGTATACCAAGGTCTATAAGGCTATTCAATTTCCTATTTCTTTGGCATGAATCCAACACTTGTATTACAAAAAGTAAGCTTTCTAAGTGCCCTTGGTAGTGAATGATCCATAGTTGCAGTTCCTACTCCATAGAGGATTAAAGTGAGTACTCTAATATGAGTTTGTTACTAAATATATGTGCTTACACTACCAGGTATTAACATGCAATGTTTAAACTTGTTTCATCGTCAAAGTACCCTCGGCATGTATTTCCCTTATACGTATCAAAATGATCCTAGATTACACATGGTACATATGCTTATAAGTTGGATATACCATATGCCCATATATCATGCCAACTTGCTTCAATTGTCTATATATATGTCATCTTGTCACATGTTCATATGTTCCCTTTATTGGTTATTACTCCCATTGTGTTAGACTATAATGTTACCTCACAAGATCCCTACTTGCTCTATTTTATATTTTATATGTACTTACTTGGAATATGTATCCATCCTTAAGTTGATCTTCCCACGTTCTCCCTAGGTTCCACATTCATGTATACCTTGTATTTGATATTAGTTAGTGAGTATTTGGCTATCATATAGAGTTCAAATCTCTTGGTTGAATGTTAAATGTCTTCACTTGATATGTGCTTTAATTTGAGATGTCAAAATGCTTAATGAGTCATATAAGCTTTTTAGTATTACACATTCATGTCACATTTGCTGCACATGTCATTTTTATTATCGTAAGTCCATATTCATATGTCTTCTACTACTGGTCCATAGGTCCAAATCTCAACAATGATTATGACCACTAAAACAACAATCTCAAAAGAGTTATGATCATCAAAAGAACAATCTCAAAAGATTTATGAACATCAAAATAAAAATCTCAAAGATTAAAGAATCTAAGTGACACAATTTGTATAATTATGGGTGGCAGCCCAGGGGCAAATGCCTAGCATGGGTCGATCCCAATTGGTATAGAGGGGTGGTAGCTCAAGGGAGAAAACCTAGCATGGGCCGATCCTAATTGGTATGGAAAGGTGGAAGTTCAGGGGCGAAAACCTAGCATGGGCCGATCCCAATTTGTGGAATTATGAGGACAACATCCCAGGGGTTAAAATGCCTAGCATGGGTCTTCCTCTTCTACCACTGATCAACTGGTCATTTGTATCATATGTCTTATAAATATTATAATGCACATAAAAGTAAAGAAAATAATGTAGCATACACGATTCCACAATAAGCAAAGGCTTTCTCTAATCCTTATCAATTGGTATATGGTTTCACTTGAGCTCTCATTTTACATATGGTTGTATTATGCCTTACATATTCAGTACATTCTTTTGTACTGACGCCCTTTATTAGGGACGCTGCATTTCATGTTGTAGGTATATTTACTCAGCTAGTAGATCTCTCCAATAGAAGCACATGATACTCATCGGTTATTGGTGAGCTCCAGGTTTATTCAGGGCTTTGTCAAGTCTTTACTATGCATATTTTCATAGTGGTACAACCATGGATTCCATTAGAGGCTTTGTAGACATTGTAAAGCTATCATCTGTATTCATAGTTTCACTTGTCACATGTATCGGTTCAGCTAGTCATCATGTGTTGTAAATGAAGCTTCTCATCAGTAAATCTATCTGCATACACGTTTACTTTCTCATCATAGATCACTTGTAAAGCATGTGTTCATATGGTACTTGTCCGCCTCACCTAGGGTTGGGGTGTGACAATGTTGCTCAAGTTTGGTTTAACCAATGGAACGAAGAGAGGGAAATAGATTTGGGTCCTGGATGCTATTCTTGATAGGTTTTTTTCCCTTGAGATGATGAAGGTAAAAGTACTTGAGTTCATTAATCTTCTTCAAGGGAATATGTGTGTGAAAGAATACGCTTCGAAATTCACACAATTGTCCAAATATGCTCTAAATATATATGGTTTCCAATCCAAGGGAAAGAATGAGTAAATTTGTGTCGGGTGCTTCCGAATTACTGGTGAAATAATGTCTAACCATCATGCTTTTTTAGGAGATGGATGTCTCCCGTTTTATGGTTCATGCACAACAAATCTAAGAAGTAAAACTTAAGGAGAAGACTAGGTATTCAATGGGGGAAAGAACGGATAATGGTGATGTCTCACATTCAAGCTCCGGTGGAGGTAATCATTGTAAAGGTAAGGGTTCTAGTGAGAAAATGGCATTTGAGTGGACAGAGATCAGAATAAAACATAGGGGTGAGTGTCTTGCTGGTTCAAATACATGCTTTGGGTATTGAAAGAGTGGTTAAAAAATTATAAATTGCCCATTTCTTACTGCTAAGGGAAGGGATGGTAGGTAAGTCCAACTTAGTGGTTCTCATTCAAGTTATGCAAAACAAGATATGATCTATGCTCATCGGACTTGATAAGATCACGATGGTTCCCCGAATGTTTTAATAGGTAAGTTATAGTCTTTAAGCTTTTGGTTATGTAGTGGTTGATGTTGGGTGTTTGGTTGGCTATGGTATCACTCCATATATGGTTAGTGTGTTCAAAGTCGATCCTGAAATCCTAGTGGAAACCTCTTAAGCATTTACTTGTATCAATGGTTTCGTGGTTGTTAAGATTTTGGTGTTATGCTTGCGTTGAGATAGATGGATTCAAAAAGACTAGAGAGGTTTTCTTCCAAGGGGGAGATAGTGTGCTTCATTGTCTGTGTGTATGTGTGGGATTATTTAAATTTTTTGAAAGGTTCTTTGCTTTGGGATAGTATGTTAAAGGTCGGAGGTTATGTGATCTCTTAGTATTCTATCTTTTTTTGTTACATTCAGTTCTAGCTTGAGGTAATAGACCCTCATGGTTTATTCTTTAGGATTCTTGTGTTTTACTGATTCCCATGTTTCCTCATGCATGCATACTCATGAAAAAAAATCTGAGTTTTTAAGATATGATTTAGGTTGATGGATTGCATCATTACTATGTTCATTTGAGTATGAGTTGCATGTAGGCCTTATGAAATGGTGTTCTGAAAATGCATTACCTTGGAGTCGATGTTCTTCTTCAAATATGTGCATTTATGTAAATGCATTCACTTTGGGGTATTAGTTTCTATCCCACTTCTCTTTCAACCCAGCTTGAGTCCCATTCGAGGATGAATGTCCCTAAGGGGGAGATATTGTAACAACTCAGATTTTGTAAAAAGAAAGATTTTTTTTTTTGGATTGTAGTGTGGTTTTGAGTGTCCCATCTATGGACTCTAGAAGCTTCTACGAGCAGCAGAAGACAACCTTAGGAAGGGGAAAATAAATTTCTAAAATCAAGTCCTACTACGGTTTGTACGGTTGACAAGGACGGTTTGTCATTCATTGTGGTAGATAGGTCTCTTAAGAGAGTCTCCAACATAGTGAAATTTCAAGGGTTAAAGTTGGGTTCTAAAGTTTGTTTCTACGGACCGTAGGGATACCTACGAGCTATAGAAATGTTCTGTCAAAAGATAGGTGGTTTTCATGGTCAAGTACTTGGTCTATGGCTGATTAGTACGAACTCTAGACATATCTAGGGTCCGTAGGGCGAGTCTGAAAGTTATTTTTAAAGTCCTTTTGGATCTTTTCCTAATTGTTTTAATCCAATACTAAGTATTTTTACCTTCTAACCTAAGCCCTATATAAAGTTTTTAAGCCCTAAATCACCCTTTTCTTCATTCTAAAAAATTCCCATGATTCACTCCCCAAATTCTCTCAAGACTAAGGAGGAAGAAGAAGATCTAGGGTTCATCCAAGTCTCCAATCCTCCATTATTTTTCAGCTTCTAGCATCAAGGCATGTTATTATTCACCTATGGAGTCCTTTCCTCCATAGAGTTCCCAAAGTCTTCAAGTTTTACCTGTTGAAATCTCAATTCAAAAGTTAGGGTTTTATTCCAACTTCATGGGTTCTTTTCAATTATGACTCGGTTGATTGTTTCCTAGGTTATTGTGCATAAATTTAAAGTATTAACATGATTTTGAGTTGAATTCATATGAACCCATGCATGATCCATGATTTTTTACTATGGACGCATGATGAAGATTATGAACTATGATTTATTGAAATTATGTTTGTTTTATGAAAGTCATGATTATGACTCAAATAAGCTTATATCTGAAGGTATCTATCTGTCCTATGAAGCTTTGGAACATGACATGAATGAAATCTATAATTACCATCAATACTTGTGGAATATTGTTGTCTCTTTGCTAAAGGTCAGGTTTCTGGTAGCAAACTCTCTATATCATACCTATGTGCCACCATAGATTATTTTAGATAAACATTAGCTAGGGGATCCGGTTTAGCAAAACATGATTTCTACAAGTACTATCTTTGCAAGTAGAATCCCCTTCATTGAGTATGAGGGATATATCAGATTCCATGATATATCTCACATGGTCTATCGGTTAGTGGATAACTACCCATAATAATAAACTAATGTTACTTTGTAAAGTATCTCACAAATGTTTTGAAGACGTTTCGCTTGCATTGACCATGGTTTTGTCACAACCCAAGGCTAGCCCCTAGATGCGACACAACGTACTCGACCCCGAAGGGGTCTTGTACAAACCTCATAGCTCATTCATCGCATATGTAATAGAAATAGTACGGAATTAAAACTTTTAATTCAAAAACCATACAATCTTTCATTCAAAAACTCATTTATAAAGCAGCAGAATACTAAAGTCTCACATGGCCATCTTAGACGAACTTTAAACAAGATAGGGTCATGGCCCTAGTAAGTAAACACCTCCACCTTTCAAGTGGATCAACATCTCTAGCACAATTCTAATTCAACAAGTAATTAGGTCAAACTTTCCCTTTCAAGGATATGATCACAAATCCTCAATTCACCATAATTAGGAATATATGATGATACAAATCAATAATATAAATCAATTTAGGCATAATTCATCAACATTTATTCATAATCAACAAACCCACTTCATAAAGGCACAATTTAGAAATTGAGAGAAAATCATGGGTTCATAGAGTATTTTTATCATAAATCATCAATTAAACACCAATACAATCATAATTTGTCATTCGAAACCATTTGAAAATGTTTGATGAAAGAACCCACGAGATTGAGTAAAACCCTTATTTTTTCATGAACTTGAAAACTTTGAAAACTTCGTTGAAATTGACTCTAGGGTGAAAGCTGACCCTAGATGAAGGATAATCATACCTTAATAGATGAATTCCACGAAAATAAACTCAATTAGCCTTCCTCTTCAAGCCCTAAGTCTTCTTTTTCTCTTGGTCTTCAATGGAGTTCTAGAGAGAAGATATTTTGAGAGGGAGGGGTTTTGATTTGGGGAGTTTGAAGAATGAAATATAAAATAAGGTTTTTAATGTTTTAATACTCTTAAAATATGTTAATAAACCCAAAATAACAGTCCATACACTTAAAAAGACTTGCGGTGAATTTACAAATTCACCCCCACACTTGGTCGCGACTTGACAACAAAGCAAGTTCAATTGATGCCCCAGACCTACGAACCGTGAGTCCATTCATAAACCATCCTGTTGGTCCATGGTCTAGGGCTGTGGCTTGCATTTGGGAGAAATGACCTTCAGAGGGCATCCACGGGGCGTGGATGGACCTACGTAGCGTGGTCCCCTTCCATAGGTCAGCCCATTTTGGGTAGCCTCATGGTTTCCTTGGGGTCTTGGGGTTTTGAATTAGGGTCCTCCTCAAGGACCCTTAGGGTGGTCCTTGGGGGGTCATACCTTGACGCCTAACCCCTAAACACCTCCACCATGGTTCGGGACAACATTAAACCACTTCAAAACTTAAGACACACTCACACACTCATTAGTTAGGCTCTAGTTTCACTAGTTCATTTTTAGGGTCATTACAGGTTATGATATATGTTTACTAACCCTTTTATCTTATGAGTTAGCTTGGTCATTGGAAGTCATGTAAAGTCCGTTTAGATGGATTTCATAACTCTTATGCATTACTATCATACTTAGTATATTACTTGAAACAATGCATACTTGTGCCTACATTATTTCACAAATTTAGGGTCCGACGCTCCTATCTCCCATACTCATAGCTAGTTGACTCTTTTGACTTTTGAAGATTTCTAAATCCTTATGTTCCGAGGACTGAGAATCTTTTATAGCTTTTCTGTGTTTCATTTTTAGAGTTCTATGTGATGTATAGGTTACCTCCCAATCACATTTCTTATGATGTAGTGGATGGCATAGTGATACCTATGTAGTCTTTCATTGTGTCAAACTTTTTATTGATATAACATTGTTCTTGATATCTTTATTTCTATTATCTTGTATGATGTATGCTAAGTGGTTTGTATAGGGCCTCTCGGGGTGCTATATGCAATGTTGTGACTAGGGTATACTTTGGGTCGTGACAAACTTGGAATTCAATGCACAAGGTTTAGAAAGGTCCTAGGATGTGCCATTAGCAATGTCAAGTAGAGTTTTGTTGATGAGTATGAAGTGTGCCACATTTTTGAATAAGAGGCTATAAGATGTGTAGGAAACTCCACTTAATTCGTTATTCTAAAGTCGTGCCATACAGTTTATCTGTATAAAGATCCTCTTCTCCTAACCACTGTTTATGATTTTTCAGAATATGTCTCCATGAAGGAATCTCATGAGAAGGAATGTTCATGAAAATATGGATCCCGAGATCCTTAAGTTTCGGTCGACCCTTTGGCCGAGCAAGTGACTAATGATGATTTTTCACCCGCATTTTATGCCTTGGCCAAAACTATGATGGCTCGAGCAAAAAATGAGATGTTGTGGCTCTTATGAACCCAAGGGTGGGTACGATGGCAACAAGCATGAGGGACTTTACTAGGATGAGTCCCTTACAATTCTTCGGTTCTGAAGTTGAGGAAGATCATCAACAGTTCATTAATGAGGTTTATAAGATAGTGGGAAGTATGAGTATCGCTTTAGTATGAAAGGCGGAATTGGTTGCGTACCAACTAAAATGTGTTGCTCAAGTTTGGTTTAACCAATGGAAATAAGAGAGGTAAATAGATGCGGATCTTTTTGATTGGGAGAAATTTAAGGTTGCTTTTCTTGATAAGATCTTTACCCTTGCGATTAGGGAGGCAAAAGTACTTGAGTTCATTAACCTTAGTCAAGGGAATATGAGTGTGAAAGAATATGCTTTGAATCGTCCAAATAAGCTCCAACTATTGTTGTCGATCTAACGAAAAGAATGAGTAATTCATGTCAGGTGCTTTCGAATTAGTGGTCAAAGAATGTCTAATCTTCATGCTTGTTAAGGAGATGGATGTTTCCCATTTGATAGTTCATGCACAATGAGTTGAAGGAGATAAACTTAAGGAGTAGATTAGGGATTCAAAGGGGGAAATAACTGATAATGGTGATGTCTCACATTCCAAGTCCAATGGAGGTAATCATTCTCAAGGTAAGGGTTCTAGTGAGCAAATGGTGTCTGACTGTCAGGATTTTTGAAGAATACATAGGAGTTAGTGTCTATCTGGTTCAAATGATTCTTTGATTGTGTAAAGAGTGGTGACGAAACAAGAGATAGCTCATTCCTTACTATAAAGGGAAGGGATGGTAGAGAAGTTCAACCTAGTGGTTTCAATTCAAGTGCTCCGAAGAAAGATAGGTTCTATGCTCTTCAAACACGGCAAGATCACGAAGGTTTGCTGGATGCGGTAATTGGTAAGTTATGTTCTTTTAGATTGTGGTTATGTAAATTTGATTTTTAAAGATATGATTTAGCTTGATTGATTGCTTCATGACTGTGTGCATTTGAGTATGAGTTTGCATGTAGGCCTTATGAAATGTTGTTTTAAAAATGATTTAGCTTGGAATCGATTTTCCTCCTCGGATATGTCCATGTATGTGATTACATTCATGTTGGATTGTTAATTTCTCTCATACTCCTCTTTCAAGCCATCATAAGTCCCATTCAAGGATTAATGTCCCTAAGGGGGAGATATTGTAACAACTTGGATTTCGGAAAAAGAAAGAAAATAAGTTTTTAGTTTGTAGTGTTGTTTTGAGGGTCTGATTAATATTTCAAGGACAATTCTTCCAATTCTAAGTGTCAACGATCACTAGTCACTATAAAACCCAGCTAAATGAGTTGTGGTCTAATCCCACAGGGAGCGGTACGTGTTTGAGAATCAATTGAGAAGTACAAATATGGTCGAATTAGTCATAGGAATATATTTTTCGAATAAAGACATTACTCAAATCGGGGGGTGACACGAATGTCAAATGGAGGGTTTTAGTTTGAAATTATCAACTACGAACAGTGGAAATCAATACTAAGTAACAATAATGAGACGGGTTCTTGGGATATGATTTTATTATAGGCTAATATAGACAAATGGGTAATTACAACTATTAGAAGATAGCTAAGTATTAGTGAGTAAGCTAGACTATAGAGGAGACAAACTTTCTCTCGAACGATTTAACTTGAATCAAGTCTATTTCTCTCGAACATCAACAAGCATGCGAAATAAGAAAAGCCCACACCTTAGTCCATTCACTCTATCGAGCTGAATGTGTGGAATTGGGTTTAGTATTCACTCTTTCGAGTTGAACCCATGACAACCCAATAACCACATACCATCAATCAATAATCTTAGTTTTAAAACCTCTCTCTCGAGCAAGCCAAAAACACAAGGGTAGAACTGCATTTGCAACTACAATTCGTAAATTAAACCACAATTAATGATTAACTCACTTCTAAATAGCATTTAAACTAACAATTAGAAATACCCATAAACTAAATAGCCAACAATCACACCCCAAGAATTGGGGTTTTAGCTAGACATCATAAAAAGATAAAAATTGTTACCAAATTTAGTTTCCATCAATTGGATAAGACTGATTTCGTTCTTAAAATGGTCCAATTCGAAGAATCTCAAAGACCCACTTCCAATTTCTCAAAAGTGAAAAACTTCAATTCTTCAAAGCTAAAGAAAAACTAGAGAAAACTTGTCTCTCCGTTCAAAACATAATAATATATGTTCTAAAGAGTAATTAATTAATTGATAGATAGATAGATACTAAAACTAAATGTTCACAAATGTATTTACAGTGGACAAAAATGTGATGCGAGAGTCACTCGGAGAAGTAAGTCGGGATCACCAAACCACTCGGCGAGCCGCCCTTTGGTCATTTCCATCGTCCTTCTGCCTTGACATTCAGCAACCTCAAGGTATGTATCTTTGGGCGATCTAACTCTGAATCACAGAACCACCGGAGATTTACCGACTTCTTTTTTCTCTTGCCAACTTGGTTCTTTCCTTCAGGGCTTGGAACACTGGAACTTTAGGCAGTCAAATAGCCATTCGGCGACTTGCCAAGTGGAATTGGCGATTACCATGCTTGTATTTCTTCAGTCTTTCAGCTCACTTCGTTCCTTTTTGCAAATTAGTGTCCTTGCTTTGTTCCTTAATCCATATACCTAGAAATCAAGGGTTTTACATCAGTTATTGGCACAAAATAAGGGTTTGAGGACACTAAATCAACATAAATAAAGCCCTAAATAAGTCTAAATCTCAGACTCATCATGGTCCCATATATGGACCGTAGAAGATTTTGCGGGCAATTGATGGCAACCTTAGGAAGTGTAAAATAATTTTATAAAATCAAGTCCTAGTACCTTTTGTACAATTCACATGAACGGTCTGTCATTCGTTGTACGAGTCATAGATAGGTCACTTAGGTGAGTCCCAAACTTAGTGAAATTTTGAGTAGGTTCTATGGTTGGTGTCTACGGACCGTTCGGAGACATACGAACATTAGAAATGTTCCGTTGAAATATACGTGATTTTTATGGTCCCAGTATTTTGTCTATGATTGACCGGTACGGACAATAGAAAGATTTACGTTCCGTAGATCGAAACTGTAAGTTGAGTCTGACATTTATTTTTAAAGGGCTTTAGGGTCTTTTCCTAATTGGTTCAATCCAATACTATGTACTTTTACCTTCTACCCTAAACCCTATATAATGTTATTAAACCCCAAATCAACATTTTTTATTCTCCTCCAAAATTCCCTCGACTCACTTCTGAAATTTTCTCAAGACAAAGGAAGAAGAAGAAGAAAAAAAAGATCTAGGGTTCATCCAAGTCTCAAATCCTCCATTATTTTTGGGCTTCTAGCATCAAGGTATGTTGGTATTCACTTATGGAGTCATTTTCTCCATAGGGTTCCCAAAATCATCAAGTTTCACAAGTTGAATTCTCGATTCAAAAGTTGAGGTTTTATTCAATCTTCATGGGTTCTTTTCAAGTATTATTCCATTGATTATTTCCTATCTTCTTGTGCATGAATTGAAAGTATTTACATGTTTTTTAGTGGAATTCATGTTAACCCATGCATGCTCCATGATTATTTACTATGAACACATGATGAAGCTTATAAACTATGATTTATTGATATTATGCATGTTTTTATGAAAGTAATGATTATGACTCAAGTAAGCTTATAGATGAAGGTATCTATATGCTCTATGAAGTTTAGCCATATGACATGGATGAAATATATATTTGCCATCAATGCTGTTGGACTATTTTCCTAAATTAGGTCTTTATTAGTATGGTATCCGGATATACCATCAATGATTATAGATCAAGTTGTTCAAACTATTCCCATTAGTAGTTTGGCCCTTTTAGTATGCAGCTGATGACTATGGGCCTTCTAAAGCTATTATGAAAAGATTATGGATGGTGAATGTTTTTCTCACGCTTGGTTTAAGGGGCTACTCTATGATGTTTCTTGTTTCGATGAGTATCTTAATTGTACTTTTCCATGGATGGTATTCTACGGGATTTATACTTAGCATCGAAAAGACATTGAGATGGAGGTTCTCCCATTGCTAAATGTAAGGTTTCTAGTAGCAATCTACATATCCCAAAACTATGTGCCATCATAGATTGTCTTAGATAGACATTAGCTAGTGGATCCACTTCAGTAAAACATGATGTGTAAAGATTCTACCTTGGCAAGTCGAATTCCCTTTTTTCGTTAAGAGGAATAAATTGAATTCTTTGTCATATCTCACATGGTCTATGTTGGTTAATGATAAACTTCCCACAATAATTAAATAAGGTTACTTTCTAAAGTATCTCACAAGTGATTTAAAAACATTTAGATTGCATTGACCATGGTAATGATTTATGTTTGCTAACCCTTTTATCTTATGATTTAACTTGGTCATTGCATGTCATGTAAAGTCCTTTTTTGCACGATTTCATAACTGTTATGCATTGGAATCATACTTAGTATATTCCATATACTAATGTATGCTTGTGCCTACATTGTTTCATTAATGTAAGGTCTGGTGCTCCTACCTTCCATACTCGTGGGTAGTTGGTTCTATTGACTTTTGAAGATTGGTGAGTCCGCTTTTTTCGAGGACTGATACTAATGTATAGCTAATATCCCAAATCTCATTTCTTATGATGTAGTAGATGGCTTATTTAGACCTATATAGACTTCTTTTGTTGTCAAACTTTTTATTGATTTCAGATTGTTCTTGAAATCTTTATTATTGTTATCTTGTATGATGTATGCTAAGTGTCTTGTATAGGGCCTCTCGGGGTTCTATGTGGCATGTTATGACTAGGGTATACTTTGGGTCGTGACAATACCCAACTAAGAGTCAAGGTCAAATCCCACATGTTATAGTATATCGTAGAGAATTAAATCACGAAATTTTGATTGTAAAATCATTCATTTGTAAAAGTAAAAACTAGTAGGTGGATGATTCCACCAATTTAACAAAAAGATTTGGTTATCAAATGTCACAATTAAATTAAAGTTTTGGAGAATTTAAGAATTAATAAGCAATCTAGGGGTGTGGGGATTTGAAATCAATGATATTTAGGGGTGATTTTGCTGCTCTATAGTGATTAACATTCATGAATATGCTAGGTCATATTCAGTGACACTAATTTTCTTTCGATCTCATAGCATCCTTGCACAGAAAATCCTTTTTGCATAATCTATATGCTTGACTAAACAACCTCTATGAAGAAATAGGGAAAATAGATCTGACCCATAACCTCTATTTTCAAGAAAGTTATAGACATCAAATCTAAATTGCTAATATCAGACTAATTACCCTCTCCAACCAATCTCTTTTGAGAATCGATCGCAGATCGAAAGTACAAATTCAGTTTGTAACCTTAAACCATAATTTAATCCCAAGCTAATCAACCTAAATTCATGTATGAACAATATCAAAATAGATTGTAGCACAATAGTAGAGACCCCATCTATCCTTCAGACCGTCTAACTCTACTTCCGTTCCGCTCATAAACAGCCTTCCAGTAAGGAGAAAGATATACAAAAGAAAATTTTCAAATTCCCTCAAAGCTATCAGGAATGGGAGATAGCCTATGACTAAAAGCCCCGACTATCTATGAATGACCAGGATCAAAATGCTAATCGACGAGATGAGCCTACGAAAGATTTCAAGTTCAGACTATTTCCAGAATTGGGATTCGTTAATATGTTAATAGATTCTTGATCTATATCTTCCATTTATGGGTGTGTGTGTTATGTCTACGTAACCGAGACCTCTGATGAAAAATTAGATCCTAGAGCTTGAGATGTGTCTTCACTCATTATCTGACATCACAAAATGTTTTAATTCCATTACAAATATCAAGTATGTCTCTATGGATGTTACTTGATTTTCAAATCAACCCTAATTTCATGACCCAACCAAGAGAAACATTGAGTTATCAACAAGAAGAACCTGAGTCAAGTCACTATATAAAATTAACACCAACCCCATAGTTGCACCCCTAGATCTTAGGGTTTTAGCCACCCATCACAAAAAAACAAATAAATTATACCTTTCATAAAAACAACCATGGATAACTTGAAATTAATCAATTTGAAGCAGATCCACTTCAAATTCAACTTCAATTGGTCAATTTGAAGAAAAGAATTGAAAACCCCCAAAAACTAGAAAGTATTGTTCATAAGGTAAAGTTATTTTTCTCTCTTCACTTGTTCATACACGAGAACTATTGTTTCTAATGTAAATTCTCCCACTATCCAACTCTTTTTTTTTGACTCTCTTTATGGCTATTTATAGTTTACCAAAATTTGGCCTAAAACTCAATAGATGACCTATTGGGAAACGTTACACGGGATCGCGATCATGTGAGGTGAATTGCCCTGTACTCTTTAACTAAAATTTTCTTGCTCTAGGCTTCTAGCAATTGAACCGCAGTTGGCGAGCTTGTTCGAGTCTACCTTTTATGTTTGGTGTATCGTTGAGTACCACCTTAGTTCTCATTTTGATCCTTCACTTTTTCTCCTTGTACTGTCGCCTTTGGCGATGGACACCCTATTCACACTTTCTCATTCAAGGAGTCGCCTTTCCGTTTGGAGTTCACGGACCTTTCTGAATAAACTAAAGTGTTGTGCATTGTCATTTAAGGTGAGTTCATGCTAATTAGGTGATCCGCCTTTCTTGTTTGGCGATAATCAATGTATAGTTTGCACTTATTTTTACAGTTTTGTCCATTCTTTCAAACATTCCTCTTTGCATTTTCCACTAGCCTTCATAGTTGTAAATCATCAAAATATCATTATAATAGGACATACTTAAACATTGAGTACACTAAGATCATGTTAGGATTGGCTTTAAAAAAGTAGCTATTCAATCAAACAATAATGACTTTTATGTCAAAAATAAAAAGTAGGGGGAGACCTACTTTTGTTTTTTGACTTATTTTAATTCATGTTAAACTTATTTCAAGTTATTTTTGACCATGTCAAACACTTCCTAACTTATTTTGAGTTATTTTGACTTATTTAAAGTAATTTTTTATATTTTTCAAACACTTCCAGAAGTCTAAAACTGACTTAAAAGTGGGTTTGACCAAAATTTTAAGCCAATCCAAACACCCCCTAATTGTTTAGCTAAATAGGCCATAAATGAGTGTAAATCTACCACTCATCAATATCCTGTGAAACCATGTAGTCTAGTAGACTAACTAGGGATAAGAGTGGGGGCTACATGCTAAGGATTAAAGGCAAGAGCCAAGGAGAAAGGGCATGAGCCAAGGGAAGGGCCAAGACATCCCACCATCCCACAAGGGCCTTCACAACTAGTGGTGGTCAGCACTCCCCGTGGTGGTGTGGTAGTAAGTCCCCAAGGCTTCCCCAAATTGGCCTTCTCCACACGAGCCACTTCACGGCTCGTGAAGCCTTAGAAAACTCAAAAAAGTGGCCTTGGTCATGCCTTGGTGTGTGAGGGTGGTAGTAGGGTGGCTAATCCACTGCCTTAAGGCCCACGTGAGGGAACACGACTCATGGTAGGAACCACGGCTCCTGGTAGGTACCATGGCTCATGGAAGGAACCACGACATATGGAGCCCTCTGTGAAGGTTCCTTGGGCTTGAGGGACTAAAGGCACATTTTCATAAGCTATTAGATCAATTTTAACAAGACCTTCTCAATTTCATAAGCATACATAAATAGATCATAGCAACACATAATCATGTAAAGACATTATGAAATAGTCACACTATCTCCCCCTTGGGAGTAAGCCCACACATGCTTTTCTAAACATCAATCATAACATGGACAACATCAAGTCCATCATAGCAAGTCATAAGAATAAGAAATTTGGAAATTTTCTAAAACATGAAAGAAGCACATACCGGAAAGGGACATGAGGAGATCACTCTTGATCATCCTTGGATTGGAGAGAATAGAACCTATTCCTCTTTGGAGGATCATCATCCCCACCACTAGGAGCAACTTGTTTACCCTCTCTTATGGTAGCCTTTGGCTTTGGGAAATCTTTCTTCATGTGGCCACTCTCACCACATCCATACCAACCATCTCTACCGGCCAAACACCTACCCTCATGCCTCTTACCACACCTAGAACAGGTAGGCCAAAGGGACTCAGTACCCTTTCCTTGTGGCCTAGGGTTAGACACCCTCTCATCCTTATACTTAGGACCATCAAAATAACCTTGTCCAGAAAACTTTTGTCGATTCCTAGAATGACTATGCCATCGGACCCATCATTATCCACCCTGGCCCTCTTTTTCTCCCTAGCCCTCTCCTTCTTGAGTTTTGACTCTTCTATTTGTTTGGCAAAAGCCATGAGGCATGAGATATCCATATCATCAACAAGCATTGCCATACTAGTTTGGACACCCCTATCATGAACCTATTCATCAAATCCCTAGGACTTGCTACCAAAGATGGAGCATACTTAGACAAAATAGTGAACTTCAAGGTATACTCATTGATATTCATATTGCCTTGCTTAAGATTTATGAATTCCTCCAACTTAGCCTCCCTCAACTCCCGAGGAAAGAACCTATCAAGGAAAGACAACTTAAAAGTTTCCCACTCTATAGGACTCACCCCTACCGGCCTAGAATCTTTCCATTGCTCATACCAAATTTGGGCCATATCTTTCAATTGATAAGCGGCCTATTCCACTTTTTCTCTAGAAGTTACCCCCATCATAGCAAGGGTATTATAAACCTTATCTATGAACCCATTTGGATCATCCTCCACCTTGGAGCCACTAAACTCCAGTGGGTTCATCCTCAAGAACTCCCTAATCCTATAAGCACCCATTCCTCCAATAGGGTTTGCCGGAGCCACTACCTCTCTATTGACTTGTGCCGTCAAGGCTTGAGCCAACAAATTCATAGAAGCCCTAAACTCCGCTAGAGTGACATTCCCAATTGGAGGGTCATTATGAACTTGAGAAGGAACTTGATTTGGAACATGGGGAGGAATCTCCTGATCCCCATTGTCTTCTCCTTCCCTCCTAGAATTTGCCCTAGTGTTAGCCATAACCTGGAAAAATCATTGGCAAACATTAGAAAAAGGCCTACTAAAGCCAAACTCTATGGAACGACTAAGAGAATGAAGAACTGAGAATTTTTCCTAAGCATCCCATAGCCTCCTATTCATAGATGTGTCGCGACTCACACCGATGAATAAGACTCTACTAGATGTGGTTTGAGACATCGTAAAATTTTCCCAAAACCTTATGCTCTGATACTAAGTTTGTCACGCCCCGAGAGCACCCCCTAGACGTGACATGGTGTACTTGACCCCAAAGGGGTTGCATACAAGACCTTAGCAACTCATAACATAAAATCATAGAAAGGCGGGAGAATTTAAAACTTTCTTTAAACATAAACTCGAAAAGCATTTCATAAAAGCGGAAGTCTTTCTAACATCATTGTCTCAAACCATCTAATAAACCTTGAATAAAATTCATTGGGACGCAGTCCATACAAAGTCTAAAAAACATAGAAAATGACATAAAGGAACATAAAGGGTTCGTCCTCGAAGCTATGAGGACTTACCAATTCTTCACTTCTTCTAGAATCCTTGAAACTCTAACCTCCAATGCAAACTCAAGACTCCAACCCTACATTTGGTTAGAATGTAGGCAATATGCATTAGTACAAAATGTACCACGTATGAAAGCTAACGTACCAACATAAGATATCTCAAAATAGTTAGTCAACATAAGACATAATCATAAGAGACAATAACATTGTCATAACATAATTCCAACATAGGCATCATTTCATGTCAAGTCAACATAAGACATACATAAGTTCATTCTTCAACCCTTAGTCTTTCATAATCAAGTGAACTACTTCACAAGCCACCTCCAAGTATACTTGTGCAAGCCCAAGGTAGCATCCCATAAGACTACCTAAGGTAAGTACGTCTCTTAGGTCATTCTTGGGCATAGTCCACCTTCATATTCAAGGCCTAGGTTCACATGTCATAAGAGTACTATACCCCTAAGTCACATCAAGGCACACTTGTGCAATGCATGTGGGGCGTCCCATAATACCACACACACTACGCATATCCTTAAAGTCACCATATTCATATTTACCATTTCTAGGTGTCACTATAGACTTACTTCATATCGACAAGGAACTATCAGCTTAAGTCGTTTATATCATGGAAGGCAACAATAGCAACTATCCAAGCTAGACATACATCACATAAGAGGACACTTCATAAGTAGCTTCAAGTCATACTTGTCCCATGTATGAATGACATCCCATACTACCATCCACACTAAGTAATTCTTTAGGCTAACTTACTCAATGCTAACTATATTTCATTCTAATCTATTAAGAGTAGCATACTACCATGCTAGACCTAACTACCATGGAAAAACATCATATCATAAAATCCAAGCTATCTAAGGAAGGATACAAGTACACCAACCTAGCCACCATGCAACCATTCAATAAGATAAATTCTATCCATAAGGGAGTATAAATCCTCAACTCTAAGCTATCCTTAGGAGAGTGTAATAGCTCAGTCCTAAGCTATCATGAAATGGTCTTGTCCTAACCAAGTCAAGCTACCATGAAGGCATTCTTGTCATGCTACTTCAAGCTAACCTTAGGAGAGCTTAATTCCTCAATCCCAAGCTACCATGCCTATACTAATGCAAGCTACCCTGAAAAGCATCCTACCAATGCTAGTTCAAGCTAACCTTAGAAGAGCTTAATTCCTCAATCCCAAGCTACATAATTCAACTATCCATGAAGGAATCATAAGACTCAACCTCAAGCTATTCTAGTCTAACAAGCATGATTCATTTTAGGTGATTAACATTTCACATTCTACATACATGCAAGCAAGCTCATCATATTAGACGTATTCTATAAGCCCTAGTGATCAACTTTATGACTTCAAGCCCTACATTCAATATTTACTTCACAATCATCATACTAGTTTAGATTTTGAGGCACATTAGCCCTAAGCCTTAGTCATAAGCCAATTCTAAGCATAATTCATCAAAAGTCCCAATTCTTAATCATTTCAATTCATATTATAACATACATGCATAAGTCTATTCAATTCATGGTCTCATATTCACATCCTTGGATATACTCCATACATATCAACAACCCAAGAGCGTCTAGCAAAAATCATCAATTCCTCATCAAAAGATCTAAACCCACATACCTTGGAAATTAGGGTAAATCAATAAATTCACATAAATTCTTCATAATATCACTAATCAACATCAATTTAATCATATATGAGTAGTATCCAACCGTTTGAAATAATACCCACCTAAAACCCATGCATTGGAAGTAACCCTACCTTCATTGAGGTTCTTCTTCACAAATTAGGGGAAATTCTAGGGGACTCTATGGGTGGAAGAACCCATATATGAAGAGATAAACATACCTTTATCAAAGTCCTAGCACAAGCCTTTAGCAATAAACCCTTTGTTCTTGACCCTAGCTTCAACCCTAGCTTCTTCTTCAATAGATGTTCTTCTTTGAGAAAGAAATATTTGACAGAGGAGTGATTTAGGGTTTTTAATTGAGTCTAATCTAAAGTGACTTAAAACTAAGGGGTGTATACTTTAAATAGTCTAAATAGGTTAATAAAATAAATACAAAACGACCGCCACTTAAACCTAGTCAAATAGGATTTTACTTAATTGTCCTCAACTTGGCAGCCCCGTCCCAGGCACCACGGCCACTTGGACAGTATTTGAAGGGCACCACGGTCCGTGGTGGTGCCCGTGGTCCATGGAACAGTAGCTCCCCCAACCCTTTTTGGCCCTCAACCACCCTAATTTGCTAAGGCACCTTCACGGGCACTTTGACGGGCCGTGGTCAAGCCAACGGCTTGTGAAGTGCCTTGTGGACTTGGGGTAGTGTATAGGCCTCTTGTCCTGGCCTCCCAAGTGTCTAAGGATTCTTCAAGGACCTCTTCATGGACCGTGGTCCACACCACTGGTCGTGAAGGTTGTCGTGAACTCTTAGGCAGTGGCTGCCAAGGTTGGGCAACCTTGGCCCTTTGGCATAGGCTTACCCTTTTGCCTTGGTGGCTGCCCTTCCCATGCACCATCAAACACCTATAGATTATCTAGGCTACTAGGTCTAATGCACACTTTGATGCCCTACCATTAAACTCCTCATTCACAACACATAAAGTCTCATCTACGACACTATTTCACATACAACACACCATAGAACCCTAGCTTGTGGCTCGAGTTTGGTCTATTAGTTTCCGAGGTATTACAGGACCACAGTTCGTGGTAGGCACTAGGGCTCTTGGAGCCCTCCGTCATGGTGCCTTGGGCTTGAGGGGATAAAGGCACATTTGTCTAGCCACTCCCACAAGGTCCACGAAGGGGACAACGGATCGTGGTCATGACCACAGCTCGTTGGACCCCACGTGGTGCCTAGCAGCCTCACTTAAGTTGAGGGTTAAATGAGTCTTTTCCGGTTTAAGTTATATTAAAGCGAGGTCGTTTTTCCTAGTCCTAGTACACCTGTATAGGTCATTTTAGGTCAAAACCTCACCCAACTAAGTCATATATTCCAAAACCCAAATCAATTCCCAAAAGTTCGTCCTCTCAAAATATTCTCTCTCTAGAACCTTGAAGAAGAAGAAGGAGATTCAACTAGGTTTAGAAAGCAAGCTTTTACAAATCAATTTCATTAGGCATTGTGACTAAGGTATGGTATTTTTCATCCATGGAGCCCTTTCAAAATCTTTAATTCAAAAGATAGAAATTCCCCATTGTTAGGGTTTGATTTCAAAGTCATGGGTTCCTTTCAAACTTTGTTATAATGGTTGAATTTTGTTATTATAAGCATGAATTGATGATTTCCTATGGTTTTGATTATGTATCCTCAAGAACTGTCACGACCCGAGAGCAGCCCCTAGTCGTAACACGGAGTACTTGACCCCGAAGGGGTCTTACAAGCCCTTAGCATATCATGACATAAGAACATAGGAAAAATGCGGAAAATTTAAAACATTTCTTTACAATCAAAGTCTTTATAAAAAGAGAGAAAGTCTATGACACTATGTCTCAAACCATCTATAACATTAGAATTAAAACTCTTGAAATACAAATCTTAGGGACACGACCCTTACAACTAAAGTCTATAACATTATAGAAAGACAATAAAGGACATATAGTTGAGCCCTCGAATACAATGAGGACTCACCAATCTTCTTCTTCTTGATCTCCTATGAACCTAGACACGAGGATGGAATCCAATATCTCCAAAGCCTACACTTATAGAAAATGTAGAAGTATGGGTTAGCACAAAATGTACCAAGTATGGAAGCCATACAAGAAAATCCTTAAAACATGCATAAAAGGGACATTTTGTTTAAAACCATGTTTCATGCCACTTTTGAACATCATCTTTGAAATAGTTGAAAAATGTAGCTCATAGGACAAACCATGCACAATTCATCATAACATGAAGGACATCATCACAATTACAAGTACAGTCTTCAACACAACATAATACATACCTTAATCTTCACAAGACATAGTTCACATACATAAGTACCTAAAAAGATCATATCACCATAATAAGACTATCACATGAGCAACCTTAAGCTAAACTTGTGCATTGCAAATATAGGATCCCATAATCCTATCTACACTAAATCTCACTTTTAGGCTACCATGATCATGCATAACATAAGTTCACACCACATATATGCAACCCAAAGTCATACTAGTGCAATGCAAAGGTAATGTCCCCTAACCCTACCAAATACCAAGTATCACATTTAGACCACCAACAACATACATATCCTACTTTTAGTTCATTCATAAACAACATACATATGTAAGGACACATTCAGCATCATAATTTGTAACAAGTAAACTCAACCGTATCATTCATTCATATCACACATACATAATTCAAAAGTCTTCATTACATAAAAGGACCTAACCATAACACCTCTTAAAGTTCACTTGTGCAATGTATGAGTAATGTACCATACCCCCACTCATACTAAGTAGTACCTCTTAAGAAGTCATAATTAGAGTCCATGATCTTATTATAGCTCATATTCGTATCATTTATGGATAATAGCCTTAACCGACATAGACCATGTGAGCTACATGGAATCTGGTGTTCTACTCCCACACCAAAAAGAGAGTGTCCTACTTTCCTAAGGTAGAACGTACATATTAGCTTTTAGGTGGATCCACTACCTAAATCCTATGTGGGCACATAGTTATGGGATAGGGATATTGCTACTAGAAACCCGGACTACTAGCGTAAAAGGTTTCCATCTCATTAGACACCTTAATGTGAATCTCACAACTAGTGTGAAGGAACCCATCTCATATTCATATCCGCTCGGTGCTAAGCATAATTCCCTTTAAAAGTCATATTAAGTCTTTTAATTAAGTTCATGGTCAATAGAGAATGCAGTAGGCACTCAAACCAACATTTATCATAATAGCTCAAAGATTCATCAAGTGAGAGTATCCTTTCACTTTAGAACCATCAATAAGTGAATAAACCTTTCACATTATCATTCATAGTGTTTTCATGAGAATTAGGCTTTCAATTAATAAAATAATACGACCATAGTCATAACATATCATACATACATAATAACTAAACACCTCCACCTTTCAAGTGGATCAACATGATAATGTACATTTCATGCATAATAGTATGTAAAGGTGCATATGAGAACTAACATTTCAATCAACACCATAGATACATTATCATCATAGACACTTCCTTCTCAAGTGTTCATAAGTATGTACATAATACCACAATCACATATAATACACATATATTGCATTTAAGAGTCACATTGAGTCAACACAACCAGCATTCAACATATATAACATAGATACAACCATGACTCAAGGAATACATTCAGTTCATGATAAACTCATGTGATTATATTATAGGTCATGTGGGTGAAGTCTTTGCACAATAATGCCATATACAATTTCAACCTACATAATAGCTTGCTTCTTTAAGCCTAAGCATCCTTAACTTATTCATATTAGCTCTTACCATTTAAGCCTTACGAATTCTCTTCATATTATGAGCCTTACACTCAAGCCATGCCTCACATTGTAATTATGTATACCTAACTATTAAAGTAAACTTAACAACATACTTCATTCTTACTCAATCATAGACATATAGCGTCAAGTAAACTAGATCACAATACTACTTCAACCATGATACATCATATAAGACCTAATCAAGTTAATTCATGTCTACAAGATTCATTCATAAGCAATTTATGTCTAAGTGATCTAATCTAAGGCAATTCACTAAGAAGTTCATCAATCTTAAAGGTTCACATCTAACCCTCAATTTGCCTCTTTCATGGTATAACCCTAGAATCTTAGATTAATCAAGAATATAGGTAGATTCATACTTAGATCATGTAATTACATCTTAATCAACTCACACTCAATCAATTGAATCAACTTCTAACAACATCATTGAGTAGGGAAGAGCCATATCTAGGTTTGGGGAAAACTCATGGATTCTTTGGATTCAAGTTAGAATCATCTAAAATTAGTAGTATCATCAATAACAACCATAACTCAATGTAAAAATAATCCATTATCAAGATTTCATCATCAATCAAGTCATACCCTAGTTTACTATTTTGGAAGAAGGGTAAATCATGGGTCCAAGGGAGATTTTCATGAAAATCCAACAATACTCCATTAATCCAATCATAAATCATATTAATCCACCATAATAAACCTTAATTAAAAAATTGATTTCGTTTTAAAAGAATATCCATGACTAGATTTGAAAACCCTAGATTTGGGGAATTTCAACATATAGTTAAATGGGATTATTGGTGATAGCTAACCAAGAATGAAAATCAGCCATACCTTAGACTTAGAATACCCTCAAATTCGTATGAAAAAGCTCCCATCTTCAAGCCCTGGTTGATCTCTTTCTTGGTCTTGAATGGAGGTTCTAAAGAGAAGTTTCTTGGAGGGAAGGGAAGTTTGGATTTGATTTGGGGTCTTGGGTTAAAGTGATTAGTTTAGGGGTTTACTAGCTATTTATAGGAGGTTATTTAGCTACTTAACCAACCCCCTAAGCCCTTAATTAATTAACTGACTAAATCCCAAACACCTGACTTAAAACTACAAACCCAAAATCTGGCAGCACCTACGCCCCTCCACGTACGGACTGTAGGTGGAGCTACTGGACGTGAATGGCCTCCGTGGTTTGAACCTAGAGCTTCATTTGCAGGCCTTTCCTACGCCCATAACCTACAGGGCTTAGGTTGATCTACTGGGCTTGGTTTGAGTCCGTGAACCAAGCTGTTTTGACAGCTTTTTGGGCAGTGTTGGGGTACTCCTCAAGGACCCCTTGGGTGGTCCTTGGGGAGTCGTACCCGGACGTTTAACCCCTAATCATGTCATTCTAAGTACGGGAGCCATATATCTTGATTTTAACCCTCATACGACACACCAAAAATCCACTACAAGACTCTACAACACACTAGTTCAACTTACTAGTCTCCGGGCGTTATAGTTGTATCATGACGTTTAACCCCTAAACTCCTCAACCTTCACTTGGGAAACCATTTAACAACACTTAATCAACTTTCGAAATTCAAACTCACATGTGAGGCTCTAGTTTCACCTGCTAGATTTCGTTAAGCATCAGCTTGGTCTTACTAGTTTTTACGGGGTGTTACATTATCCCCCCTTTAGGAACATTCGCCCTCGAATGACACTTTAAACACTTCATGGAATTAAAGACTCGAGACTAGCAATCCATCATTCATGCAACATCATAACAATGCACAACACTAGGAGGAAGCATCAACTCCATCTCAAACATACTCCATGCAGTACAAAGTAGTAGGAACTACGTATCATAACTTCAACATTTTCATTTCATTGGAGGAATTACCTTCTCCAACTCAAATCATGCTCATCATAACAAAATATTATGCAATTTACTCTCAAAATCATTTCATTGAAGGAGGAATTTCTCAACTCCCAACTAAAACATGCTCATATATTCTCCTCGTGAAGTACAATAGGCACCTCTTACCCATAACACTACTACATGAGGAAAACAATTCACATAAACTCATTTCCTTTCAAAACACTAGTTTTCATGAACATGCATTATATAAGGAAGTCAAGGCAACACATAAGCACATAACATAATGTTAGCTAGGCACACCATCTCCTCCTTGGGAGTGAGCCTTCACAAACACTTCCAAACATCATTAATCACCTAGTCATAGGAAGAATTACTTTTTTTTCAACTATATGCAAACTCAATACAACATTATGGAGCCAATATTCCATTTCATCAAAAACTTAACAAAGCATGTTCATCTCATCATCTCATTACGTCAAATATGCAATCACTATACAAAGATGCACAACAACATGAGAAACATGTAAATCATGAGAAATCCATTTTATACAAAATAAGAATCTTTCAAAAGCATGCATAACATAAGGAGATCATGGAAATCTCTAAAACACTCATGACTAGGGCTGGGCGTTCGGTCGGTTCGGTTCGGTTTGTAAATTTCAATTTCATTTTTCGGTTTTCGGTTAGGTAAAAATGTGATACCAAACCAAACCAAAATAAATTCGGTCCAGTTCGGTTATCACAATTTTGGTTCAGTTTGATTTTTGGTTTAACCAAATTTAATAAACAATGTTTTGAAAATTCCAAAAGCTCACAGTCTCACACTAGCGAAGTATGCACTGCAGCAGTCAGCAACACAACTACATTCTCTAGTCTTTACTTTGTTAAAGACTCGAATTAATTGAATAATCTATGCCAAGTATTGGATCCACTAAATGACTATAAAACCTCTAATACAAATGTTGATGGTCTGGATCCCCTAGTTGCTAAAGAGGCAGTTGCAGACTTGCAAATAGCGTGAAGTCAATGGAACAATATGCTTTTAACATCCATTAATAAGATAAGTGATAACTCTAGCAGCTGGTACAATGGCTGGCATTGCAGCCTACAAGTAACTTCTATTCAACATTCAACTTCTACACAACATTCAACAATACTCTCAAGGCTCCAAGCCTCCAACAATTTGTGCCATATATTTTAGCTTTTTCCTTTAAATTTAAATAAGCTTTTAAATTTTTACAAAGTTGATTGATGAGTGATGAGAGAGCGAGAAAACTGAGGTTGAGAAAGACTGAGAGTGAAAAGACATAAGTGTTGCACCCTAGCTTCAAGGTTGCAACAGTATAATTTTTGTGGCATGTGAGTCTGCGACATCTGCGAGATGCGACACAGAGTGGTTGAGGACTCGAGATCAAGTCTGAACTGGAGGTCGACGAGGACTGAGGAGTGAGGTGGACTGTGGTCGTTGACTGCCTCTCATCGGCGTTAGTGCGTCACAAAAAGTTGAGTGGTCGCTTTACATGGGATTCACTGATTTGGGAATTGGGGGATTTTCATTAGGGATTTGTCATTTTACTGAACCGAGGAGGGCTGGAGGGTAGGCCAATTAATTTGGGCCATAAACCCATAATACATATATAAATGAAGAAGGCAGCCTATAATCTATATAATATGTATATAATAGTTTTTGTTTTTCGGTTAACCAATTTTAAATAGCTAAAACCTGAAAACCGAATTGAAAAAGTGAATTTTTAGAATTCAAAACCGAAACCGACCGAAAAATCGAAAAACCAAAATTGAAATTAAAAAAAAATTGGTTCGGTCGATTTTTTCGTTTTGAACCATATTATGCCCAGGCCTACTCATGACCCCTAAACACAAAACAAGCCCCAAAGAGGAATTCTTGGCCTCAAGCTAGAATGGGAATAGAAGAAAAGATGAGAATATCGGGACTCTCAATCAATGTCGGTACTCAAACACATGATCTCCCCCTTGGGAGTAAGCCCCTTTTTACAAAAAGCTCAAATACTACTCCTTTCAACAAACTCAAGGCATTATCAAGACTTATTATAACCTTACCGGGATCTAAAACTAATAAAGCTCTAATAATCATGCATCCAAACCCTACTAAGGTTAACAAGAGTAACTCTAAGGGACAAGGGAATCATAGGACACACATAACATTCAAGACTCCAAAATCATAAAATGAGTCAAGGAGGACTTATCATCTTGAGCTAGAGGAGGAATAAAATAGAACATAAAGACATTGGGACATCTCATTGGCCCTTGGTCTCCCAAATAAGCACCTTCAACTAAAACCTTTACCAAAATGCCACCTCCACACTCTCTAAGCACCACTTATATACCATTATTCATCAAATCCTTCAACCCATCACAAACTCATAATGGACAAGTTGGGTCTAAAATCAATAGAAGTCTATCAACAATGCATCCCAATTGGTACTTCTAACTTGGAGAGATTCTCATTTAAGCACTTTTGCTCACAAGCAACCTTACCAACACCACTCAAGGTCTCATATGCCTACCATACCGGGACTAAACTCCTCAAACTAACTACACCTCTTAAGGTGAGATTATCAAGCAAACCTAATTCATAAACATCAAGGACACTCAATGACCTTACCATCTAAGCACATTATCCCCCACTTAGGGGTAACCCTATACAAACTCTTTACAACATCACTTCCTTCAATTCTAAGCTCGGAGAAATTCATAACTAAACCTTCACACTCATCACACAAGATGATTCTAAACCATGGAGCATTACACTCCTATCCTCTTTTAAAGAAGTCTGCTCACTCACTCATCTCTAAGCACCACTTAAGCACCACTATTCCACCAATCTATCAATCATACCTCGAAACTCATTATGACTAAGCTGGGTTATTCCAACAACTAAACATACCTCACAATCACCTTGCAATGTAGGCACACTATCTCCCCCTTGGGAGTAGGCCTACTCAATTCCTTTAAACCTCTTTTATAACATAAAGGCAACAATGAAACATTTTTCACACTAAAGACATCATCACAATCTATCATCTCAAATCTATCAAGTCACAAAGCCATAGTTGTCATCTCAACCAACCTTTCTCCCTTACTCCTTGTAGCATAAACCCTTCTAATAGTTACATCCTACAGACCATCGAATAAGGGATAAGAGAGAGAGCTTATAGATCTATGGCACGACATAGAGAATGAAGAAGTGAAGTTTGCTAACGTCCTATAGCCTCTCACTCATAGATGTTTCGCGACTCACACCAATGAACAAGACTCTACTAAATGTTGTTTAAGACATCCTAAGACCATTCCAAAATCTTATGCTCTGATACTAAGTTTGTCACAACCCGATAGCACACCCTAGTCGTAACACAGCGTACTTGACCCCGAAGGGGTCTTATACAAGCCCTTAGCATCTTATGGCATAGGAACATAGGAAAAATGCAAAAAATTTAAAACTTTTCTTTACAATCGTAGTCTTTATAAAATGAGAGAAAGTCTATAACACTACGTCTCAAACCATCTATAACATTAGAATTAAAACTCTTGAAATACAAATCTTTGGGACAAAGCCTTTACAACAAAAGTCTATAACATAATAGAAAGACAATAAAGGTCATATGGTTGAGCCCTCGAATACAATGAGGACTCACCAATCTTCTTCTTCTTGATCTCCTATGAACCTAGCCACGAGGATAGAATCCAATATCTCCAAAGCCTACACTTATAGAAAATGTAGAAATATGGATTAGCATAAAATGTACTAAATATGGAAGACATGCAAGAAATCCTTAAAACAAGCATAAAAGGGACATTTTGTTTAAAACCATGTTTCATGCCACTTTTGAACATCATCTTTGAAATAGTTGAAAAATGTAGCTCATAGGACAAACCATGCACAATTCATCATAACATGAAGGACATCATCACAATTAAAAGTATAGTCTTCAACACAACATAATACATACCTTTATCTTCACAAGACATAGTTCACATACATAAGTACATAAAAAGATCATATAAACATAATAGGACTATCACATGAGCAACCTTAAGCTAAACTTGTGCATTGCATAGATAGGATCCCATAATCCTATCTACACTAAGTCTCACTTTTAGGCTACCATGATCATGCATAACATAAGTTCACACCACATATATGCAACCCAAAGTTATACTAGTGCAATGCAAATGTAAGGTCCCATAACCCTACCAAATACCAAGTATCACATTTAGACCACCACCAACATACATATCTTACTTTTAGTTCATTCATAACCAACATACATAAGTAAGGAGACATTCATCATCATAATTTGTAACAAGTAAAGTCAACCTTATCATTCATTCATATCACAAATACATAATTCAAAAGTCTTCATTACATAAGAGGACCTAACCATAAACCCTCTAAAGTCCACTTGTGCAATGTATGAATAAAGTCTCATACCCCCACTCATACTAAGTAGTACCTCTTAAGAAGTCATAATTAGAGTCCACGATCTTATTATAGCTCGTATTCGTATCATTTAGGGATAATAGCCTTAACTGACATAGACCATGTAAGCTACATGGAATCCGGTGTTCTACTCCCACACTGAAAAGAGAGTGTCCTACTTGCCTAAGGTAGAATGTACATATTAGCTTTAAGGTGGATGCACTAGCTAAAACATATGTGGGCACATAGTTATTGGATAGGGAGATTGCTACTAGAAACTCAAACTACTAGCGTAAAAGGTTTCTATCTCATGAGACACCGTCATGTGAAGCAACCCATCAATATTTGAGTAAACCTTTCACATTATCATTCATAGTGTTTTCATGAGAATTAGCCTTTCAATCAACATAATAATAAGACTATAGTCATAACATATCATACATACAGAATAACTAAACACCTCCACTTTTCAAGTGGATCAACATGATCATGTACATTTCATGCATAATAGTATGTAAAGGTGCATATGAGAACTAACCTTTCAATCAACACCATAGATACATTATCATCATAGACACTTCCTTCTCAAGTATTCATAAGCATGTACATAATGCCACAATCACACATAATACACATATATTGCATTTAATAGTCACATTGAGTCAACACATCTAGTATTCAACATATATAACATAGACACAACCATGATTCAAGTAATACATTCATTTCATGCATAAACTCATGTGATCATAATATAGGTCATGTGGGTGAAGTCTTTACACAATAATGCCATATAGAACTTCAACCTACATAATAGCTTCCTTCTTAGCCTAAGTGTAACGACCCTCAAAATGAAGTAGGATAAAGTAGAGCCTCACATGGATTTTATGTATTAATAACTTGTTAAAATAATAAATAATAGCCTTTTTAAGTCAGTTTTAAAGATTTTGGAAGTCAAACATCAAGGGACGCCCAACACGTTAGGAAACTAGTCTTTTACGTGTTGGTGTGTTCTAGTATGTTGTTCATGTTTTTATGTGTTGTTTGGAGTATAAAATCAGTGGAGGTGACCCTAGTGTCTTAATAAATGTTTTTAGGGTCAAAACGTTTGGGTACGACTCCCCGGAACAACCCTAAGGGTCCCCGAGAAGGACCCCAACCCTTGGCCAAACAAGCTGCCAAGGCAGCTTGAAGTTGTGCTTGGAGGGAGCATGTCCACGTCGCGGACTAGCTCCACCAAGGGCCAAAAGTTTTGTCCGTGTCGCGAGCATGTCGCGGACTCTACTGTCTAGGAATTTAATTTCTAGAAACTTGTGGGAACGCCATCCGCGTCGCGAACTTGATCCCCGACGAAATCTGCGAAAATAAAATTCAAGTTTGACTTGTTTAAAAGGTCCAACTAAGTGAGGGGTAGTTTGGGTACTTTGGGGAATTATTATAAATGGTATTTTAGGGTATTTTAAATTGGTTAAAATCGTAAAACCTAGAATTAGACCCCATTGTTCAAATTGACCCTTCCCTCTCCAAAGTAGATTCTCTCAAAAACTCCATTGAAGACCTTGATGAAACTCAAGCTAGAAGATGGGTTTTCAACTAATTTCTTCTTCAATTTCATGGGTCTTCAATAATTAAGGTAAGGTAACTCTGGATTCTTGAATAACCTATCATTCATCAAATATTTTCAAAAGTGATTCAAAGACCAAAATTCTCAATTTTCAATATAAACATGGGTTCTTTGTCAAATGATTTTCTAAATCATTCTATTGATGAATTAATGTGGAATTAAGGTTTTTAAGATAATTTTCAAAGGAATTCTTGAAGGACCCATGATCCCCAAATTCTTGAAAATTGGCCTATGATGTGGGTCTTAATGAATATGATCTCTATTGGTGAAATTATGTTTAGATTAGATTGTATTGATGTTTCCTATGATTATATATACTTATTCATGTTTAATTGTTGGTATAGTGATGAGTTGATAATTATGGCCTTATGGGCAAAGCTATGGGTCGATCCCTTTGTCTATAGAATTGTACTTATATTATGTTTATGTTATTGAATTACATTGTTGATTCCTATTGCCATCAATGTCAATTGATTATGAATTGTTGAGGATTGATCCATGTTGATCATGGCTTGGAGAATTGGTAGGTTGACCTAACTTCTAGTCTATAGTATGATAATTGATGTTGTGGTTTGGTCCACTTATGGTGGCGGTGTTTACTTCTTGTCTATCTATGCATGTTGAGATCATGGCCTTGAAGGGAATAGATGTGAAGTGAATTGATGATTATGATTGTAACACCTCTAAAAGTGAAATAGGATAAGTAGAGCCTTGTAACGACCCTAGAGCATCCCCTAGTCGTTATCGGCGTATTCGACCTCTCGGAGGTCTTACACAAGCCCTTAGCATTCGTCATAGCATTTATCATAGAAAAATAGCAGAAAATTTAAAACTTTCATAATATAACGCAAGACTTAAAGTCACCTCATTTAAACCTTTAATACAAAATCGGAATACTACGTCTCAAGGTAGCCATCTTAAAACATGACTATAACACAAGAGGGACACATCCCTTATAATACAATAGAACTACTATCTAGTACATTAAACTTAAGGAAACTCTTTGACATAAAGGTCCTTGAATCTTTAAGGACACACTCGAACTTGGGAATAGTAAGCTAAGCTCATCACTTCTAGGAAAAGCCCTTTAGCCACCACCACCTACACTTGGTGTAAAAAGATGAAGAAGAATGGTGTTAGTACAATAATGCACTAAGTATGATAACCATGCAAAAACATGCTTTTAAAA